>CM042392.1:34982087-35022087 GCA_023634145.1 Thymallus thymallus
AATAGCTCTACTGTCAGAGATACGCAACAGAATATCTCTACTGTCAGAGATACACAACATAATATCTCTACTGTCAGAGATACACAACAGAATATCTCTACTGTCAGTGTCATGTCCTGATTTGTTTCACCTGTCTGTGTTTGTCCCCTCCCCACACCAGGTGCACCCTATCTCCTTCATCAATTAGTTTGGGTATTTAGTCCCTTGGGTTCTGTTGGGGTTTTGCCAGATCGTCTTGCTTAGTCAGTCGTTTCCAGCACTCTCTAGTATTAGTAACTCTGCCAGTCTGTTTCCCGGTATTTGGACCTCTACCTGCCTGTTGGATTACGTTCCTGTCTAGCCCCCTCATGTGCCTTCGACCATCTGATCTGCTGCCAAACGAACTCTGCCTGCATTACGGATTACGAGCCTGTCTACTCCTCTGCACTGCCAGTCTTCTGATTCCCGGTACCGAACGCTGCCTGAACTACGACTACGAGCCTGACTCCCCTTATTGGACGACTGCCATTCAGACTCCCTGTTACGAACATTGCCTGTCCTTGACTACGAACCTGTCTTGCCCTATATTTCCTATTAAACAGTCAATCATATCTCTGCCTCCGTGTCCGCTTTTGGGTCCCTTATATCTGTCGTTGTGTCAGAACGATCTGGCCATGACGGACCCAGCGGAGTTGACCCATCTACAGAACGCAATAGCCCACCAAGAGGTTGTTGTGGGTCGACACGAGGAGGTGCTACGTTCAATAGCAGAGGAAATCCGTGAGCAGAGAGATAACCAGCAGCGGGTCACCGAATGCCTGCTCCAACACTTGGAGAGATTAACACTGGCACTACCGGCACAGAGCGCTTCCCCCCCGTCTCCTGTCCCACCTATACCCAGCAACCCAACACCTTCCCCGGTATCGCTTAGAGAGCCGCACTTACCTGCCCCCGAACGGTTCTCTGGTGATTCAAGTTATTGTCGTCCTTTCTTGTCCCAGTGTTCGCGTATCTTCGAACTGCAGCCATCCTCTTTTCCCACAGAGAAGTCACGGGTCGCATATATGATAACCATGATGACGGGGCGAGCCCTGGCCTGGGCTACGCCGATCTGGGACCAGCAACTTCCAGTCTGTTACAGCCTGGCAGCGTTTACTGCGGAGGTAAAAAAAGTTTTCGATGCTCCAGTATCCGGCAGAGAAGCGGCACGTCAGCTGTTAAATCTAAAACAGGGGACTAACAGCGTGTCGGATTACTCCATTAAATTCCGGACCCTGGCAGCGGAGTGCTCATGGAATTCCGAGGCTCTGCTCGATGCATTTTACGATGGATTATGTGATTCCATTAAAGATGAGCTCGCCGCCCGAGAGGTGCCTCCCAGTTTAGATAGTCTCATCTCCATTGCCATGCGTATAGGCAGTAGGCTTCAGGAACGTAACCGGGAGAGAGAGAATCGTCGGCCTGCCCAGGTACTTCCGCATTTCGGCGGATTGGGTAGCAGAGCGTCACCGGGAGTAACGGCATCACCCGAATACTTCCGAGAACCATCGAGTGATTCCGAAGTCCTGACATCTGAACCCATGCAGATAGGAAGGACACAACTGACGGCTGAGGAACGTCGACGCAGGATAGACAGTCACAGCTGCCTCTACTGTGGAAAGAAAGGACATTATGCAGCCGGTTGTCCATTAAAAAGGGCGGGCTCATCAGTAACTGCAGGAATACGGGTGAGTCAAACTAAAACCCCGTGGGTACCCCCGGTTCGTTTTCCTTTTCCTGCCACTATTATTTGGGATTCCCAAACCCTGAAAGTAAATGTCCTTATGGATTCAGGAGCTGACGACTGTTTTATTGATAACTCCCTTATGGTCAAATTAGGCATTCCTTCACGCCCTCTAAGCACACCCATCGAGGCCACAGCCCTGGACGGTCGTTCTATTGGGCAGGTGTCTCAGATATCGATGCCCGTTACCCTGATTCTGTCTGGCAACCACAGGGAGGAGATCCAGTTCCTGCCCCTACATTCCCCTAATGCTCCAATTGTGTTAGGCCATTCTTGGCTTGTTAAGCACAACCCTCACATCGATTGGATTACCGGTTCTGTTACTAACTGGAGCCCTTTTTGCCTTGCTCATTGTCTGAAGGCTGCACCTCATGTTATAACCAGACAGGTTTCACAGGCCACGGAGGACATCGATTTGTCATCTGTTCCCCCTGAATACTGGGATCTAAGGGAGGTTTTCAATAAGTCTCGGGCTACCTCGCTACCACCCCATCGGCCATACGACTGTGCCATAGACCTCCATCCAGGCACATCACCCCCCCGTGGACGTCTGTATTCCTTGTCCGGTCCGGAGACTAAGGCCATGGCAGATTATGTGGAGACCTCCCTCAGGGCTGGGATCATTCGGCCATCTTCCTCTTCTGCTGGCGCAGGGTTTTTCTTCGTAGCAAAAAAGGATAAGACTCTTCGCCCATGCATTGATTACCGGGGTCTTAATGACATCACGGTGAAGAACCGATATCCACTCCCTCTGCTGGCCTCCGCTTTTGAATTGCTCCAGGGAGCCACGATCTTCTCAAAACTGGACCTCCGAAACGCGTACCACTTGGTACGGATAAGAGAAGGTGATGAATGGAAGACTGCGTTTAACACTGCTAGTGGACACTATGAATACCTGGTGATGCCATTTGGGTTGACTAACGCTCCCGCTGTCTTCCAGGCTCTGGTAAACGATGTGCTCCGGGACATGATTAATCGTTTTGTTTTTGTGTATCTGGATGACATTTTGATTTTCTCCCACTCGGCCCAGGAACACACAGCACACGTACGTCAGGTCCTCCAGCGATTATTAGAGAACCAACTGTTTGTAAAAGCAGAAAAGTGTGAGTTCCATCGCTCTGTCATTCCTTTCCTGGGTTACATAGTGGCTGCGGGTAGCATCCGAATGGATCCAGGCAAGGTCCAAGCCGTCACTGATTGGCCACAGCCCTCTTCACGCTTGGATCTGCAACGCTTCCTGGGGTTTGCCAATTTTTATCGGCGATTCATTCGAAATTACAGTATTTTGGCAGCCCCACTCACTGCACTAACCTCGACTAAAGTGAGCTTTGTATGGTCTTCCCAAGCAGCCCAGGCCTTTGCTGCTCTCAAACAGCGCTTCACTTCAGCCCCCATTCTGATTCACCCAGATCCGGCCCGGCAGTTTGTGGTGGAGGTGGACGCCTCCAATGTCGGCGTGGGGGCTGTGTTGTCACAAAGGTCGGACAGCGACCAGAAGCTGCACCCCTGTGCATTCCTCTCCCGTCGTCTGACACCTGCTGAAGTTAACTATGACGTCGGCAACAGGGAGTTGCTGGCGATCAAGACGGCACTGGAGGAGTGGAGACATTGGCTGGAGGGAGCGGAACAACCATTTCTTGTGTGGACAGACCACAAGAATCTAGAGTATCTACGCTCAGCCAGGAGGCTCAATGCCCGACAAGCCAGGTGGGCTCTGTTTTTTACTCGCTTTAATTTCACCCTGTCTTATCGACCCGGTTCTAAGAACACTAAACCGGATGCCCTCTCCCGTGTGTTCAGTCCTGCTGCTGTCCAAGGTAATGAGCACATTCTCCCTGTCTCTTGTTTGGCTACATCCTTGGCCTGGGGTATTGAAGAGGATGTGCGTAACGCACAACAGTTGAGCCCTGACCCCGGAGGGGGTCCGCCAGGCTGCCTGTTCGTGCCAGACCCTGTCCGATCCCGAGTCCTGGAATGGGGCCATTCATCAAGACTGACCTGCCACCCCGGTTCTCGCCGGACACTGGCATTTATACGTCGAAGGTTTTGGTGGCCCACCATGGGAGTGGATGTCCCCTCTTTTGTCTCTGCCTGCACGGTGTGCAACCAAAACAAGACGCCCCGCCAGGCCCCGGCTGGTCTCCTACAGCCTCTTCCGGTCCCTCATCGTCCATGGTCGCACATCTCCCTGGATTTTGTCACAGGCCTGCCGCAATCCGACGGCAATACCGCGATCCTCACCATAGTGGACCGGTTCTCGAAGGCAGCACACTTCATCGCCCTGCCTAAGCTGCCATCAGCCAAGGAGACGGCCCAACTGATGGTGCAGCACGTCTTTAGGATCCACGGACTACCCATGGACATTGTCTCTGATCGGGGTCCTCAATTCACCTCCCAGTTTTGGAGGGCTTTCTGCACCCTTATTGGATCATCTATCAGTCTGTCTTCAGGATTTCATCCAGAGTCAAACGGTCAATCGGAGCCGGCCAATCAGGACCTAGAGACTGTGCTACGGTGCCTGGTCTCTGACAATCCCACCACCTGGAGCCGGCAACTTGTTTGGGTGGAATATGCCCGCAACACCCTGCCCTCCTCCGCTACGGGGCTTTCCCCCTTCGAGTGCTCCTTGGGCTACCAGCCTCCGCTGTTTCCGGAGCAAGAAGAGGAGGTTGGCGTCCCGTCGGCCCAGTTGTTCGTAAGCCGCTGTCGTCGGACATGGAGAAAAGCCCGGGCTGTGTTGATACGCACCAATGCCAGGTATCGGCGGCAGGCCGACCGTCGCAGAACCCCGGCTCCCCATTACCGTGTTGGCCAGAGGGTGTGGCTGTCCACCCGAGATCTGCCCCTTCGGGTGGAGAGTCGCAAGCTTTCATCCCGTTACATCGGCCCTTATCAGATCTCCCGGGTTATCAACCGTTCAGCTATACGCCTCATGTTGCCCCGGTCCCTCCGCATTAATCCTACCTTTCATGTGTCCCGTGTAAAACCTGTCTCTCATTGTCCTTTGTCTCCTGTTCCTAGGCCTGCTCCTCCTCCTCGGGTTATTGACAACCAACCTGCCTGGACGGTGCGTCGCCTCCTGAAAGTCCGTCCCCGGGGCCGGGGTTTCCAGTACCTGGTTGACTGGGAGGGCTACGGGCCAGAGGAGCGGTCTTGGGTCTCTACCAGGGACATCCTCGACCCGGAGCTCATCGCCGACTTTCATCGACGGCATCCCGGTCAGCCAGGTATGCACCCGGGTCGGTCGCCAGGTGGCGCCCGTAGGGGGAGGGGTACTGTCATGTCCTGATTTGTTTCACCTGTCTGTGTTTGTCCCCTCCCCACACCAGGTGCACCCTATCTCCTTCATCAATTAGTTTGGGTATTTAGTCCCTTGGGTTCTGTTGGGGTTTTGCCAGATCGTCTTGCTTAGTCAGTCGTTTCCAGCACTCTCTAGTATTAGTAACTCTGCCAGTCTGTTTCCCGGTATTTGGACCTCTACCTGCCTGTTGGATTACGTTCCTGTCTAGCCCCCTCATGTGCCTTCGACCATCTGATCTGCTGCCAAACGAACTCTGCCTGCATTACGGATTACGAGCCTGTCTACTCCTCTGCACTGCCAGTCTTCTGATTCCCGGTACCGAACGCTGCCTGAACTACGACTACGAGCCTGACTCCCCTTATTGGACGACTGCCATTCAGACTCCCTGTTACGAACATTGCCTGTCCTTGACTACGAACCTGTCTTGCCCTATATTTCCTATTAAACAGTCAATCATATCTCTGCCTCCGTGTCCGCTTTTGGGTCCCTTATATCTGTCGTTGTGTCAGTCAGATACACAACAGAATATCTCTACTGTCAGAGATACACAAGAGAATATCTCTACTGTCAGAGATACACAAGAGAATATCTCTACTGTCAGAGATACACAAGAGAATATCTCTACTGTCAGAGATACACAAGAGAATATCTCTACTGTCAGAGATACACAAGAGAATATCTCTACTGTCAGAGATACACAAGAGAATATCTCTACTGTCAGAGATACACAAGAGAATATCTCTACTGTCAGAGATACACAACAGAATATCTCTACTGTCAGAGATACACAACATAATATCTCTACTGTCAGAGATACACAACAGAATATCTCTACTGTCAGATACACAACAGAATATCTACTGTCAGATACACAACAGAATATCTCTACTGTCAGATACACAACAGAATATCTCTACTGTCAGAGATACACAACAGAGACAGATCATGACCAAATACAGGCTCAGTGACCAACTGGCTACAGGAAAAGTATTTCCCTATTTTTATTTAATTAAATATATCGACCGAAGATTCCACAATATAACAGCCTCCCCTGTACATGATCATACAGTGTATTGGGAAAGTATTCAGACCCCTTGACTTTTTACACATTTTGTTATGTTACAGCCTTATTTTAAAATGGATTAAATGTTTTTAATCTCTCTCTCATCAATCTACACACAACAGCCCATAATGACAAGGCAAAAAATGTTTTTTAGAAATCTTTTCAAATTGATAAAAAAACTCAGTACTTTGTTGAAGCATCTTTGGCTGCGATTACAGCCTTGAGTCTTCTTGGGTATGATGCTATAAGCTTGGTACACCTGTATTTGGGGAGTTTCTCACATTCTTCTCTGCAGATCCTCTCAAGCACTATCAGGTTGGATGGGGAGCGTTGCTGCACAGCTATTTTCAGGTCTCTCCAGAGATATTCAATCAGGTTCAAGTCCAGGCTCTGGCTGGGCCACTCAAGGACATTCAGAGACGTGTCCTGAAGCCACTCCTGCGTTGTCTTGGCTGTGTGCTTAGGGTATTTTCCTGTTGGAAGGTGAACCTTCGCCCCAGTCTGAGGTCCTGAGCACTCTGGAGCAGGTTTTCATCAAGGATCTCTCTGTACTTTGTTCCGTTCATCTTTCCCTCGATCCTGACTAGTCTCCCAGTCCCTGAAAAACATCCCCACAGCATGATGCTGCCTCCACCATGCTTCACCGTAAGGGATGGTGCCAGCTTTCCGCCAGACATGACGCTTGGCATTCAGGCCAAAGCGTTTAATTTTGGATTCATCAGACCAGAGAATCTTGTTTCTCATGGTCTGAGAGTCTTTAGGTGCCTTTTGGCAAACTCCAAGAGGGCAGTCATGTGGCTTTTACTGAGGAGTGGCTTCTGTCTGGCCACTCTACCATGAAGGCCTGATTGGTGGAGTGCTGCAGAGATGGTTGTCCTTCTGGAAGGTTACCCCATCTCCACAAAGGGACTCTGGAGCTCTGTCAGAGTGACCATCGGATTCTTGGTCACCTCCCTGACCAAGGCCCTTCTCCTCCAATTGCTCAGTTTGGCCAGGCAGCCAGCTCTAAGAAGAGTCTTGGTGGTTCCAAACTTCTTCCATTTAAGAATGATGGAGGCCACGGTGTTCTTGGGGACCTTCAATGCTGCAAACATTTGTTGGTACCCTTCCCCAGATCTGTGCCTCGACACAATCCTGTCTCGTAGCTCTAGGGACAATTCCTTCAACCTCATGGCTTGGTTTTTGCTCTGACATGCACTGTCAACTGTGGGACCTTATATAGACAGGCATGTGCCTTTCCAAATCATGTCCAATCAATTGAATTTACCACAGGTGGACTCCAATCAAGTTGTAGAAACATCTCAAGGAAGATCAATGGAAACAGGATGCACCTGAGCTTTTTTTTTTAATACATTTGCAAACATTTCCAAAAACGTGTTTTCTCTTTGTCATTATGGAGTATTGTGTGTAGATTGATGAGGAACATTTTATTGAATCAATTTTAGAATAAGAATGTAACAAAATGTGGATAAAGTCAAGGGGTCTGGTAGCTGAGTGGTTAGAGTGTTGGGTCTCTAACCGAAAGGTTGCTGGATCAAATCCCTGAGCTGACATGAACAAGGCAATTATCCCATTGTTCCTAAGAAGTCATTGTAAATAAGTATATGGTCTTAATTGACTTGTCTAGTTAAATAAAGGGGTCTGAATACTTTCTATTATTACTAATTAAATGGATTTCATTATCCTCATTGCATTGTACTGTACTCACCGGTGCCCAGTCCTGTACTACAATACTGCTATGCCAATAAAGCAATCTGAATTTTAATTTGAGACTGAGAGAGAGAAAGAGAGTTAGAGTTAGAGAGAGACCCCCCCAGGTGAACCATGCCCAGACCCCATTTAGACCCCCTCAGATCAGACCTATGCCCCTCCTCCCCACCCCATGCCCCCCAATCCCACAAAGAGGGCCTCAACATGGAAGTCACACATACGCCCAGGCCATGAGCAGGCAAACAGGCCCAACCCCCACTCTTACACTAGCCCTCTTACACTGGTACCACATGCTCAGTAGGCTCTGCTCACACTTACTGGACTGAGGCCAAACCACACGACCAACAACATTGGATACTTTATGGAACACAAACCTTCACTATCTCACCCTGGAATATCCAAGGCCTGAGGTCATCGCCTTTGGACTAAAGAGCCGGAACCTGGACTTTACCAAAGACATTTGAAATACAGACATGTCATCCTACAAGAAACATGACGTAGAGGAGACGGATCCACTGGTTGCCCTCTAGGTTACAGAGAGCTGGTCGTCCCATCCACCAAACTACCAGGTGTTACAGAGAGCTGGTCGTCCCATCCACCAAACTACCAGGTGTTACAGAGAGCTGGTAGTCCCATCCACCAAACTACCAGGTGTTACAGAGAGCTGGTAGTCCCATCCACCAAACTACCAGGTGTTACAGAGAGCTGGTCGTCCCATCCACCAAACTACCAGGTGTTACAGAGAGCTGGTCGTCCCATCCACCAAACTACCAGGTGTTACAGAGAGCTGGTCGTCCCATCCACCAAACTACCAGGTGTTACAGAGAGCTGGTCGTCCCATCCACCAAACTACCAGGTGTTACAGAGAGCTGTAGTCCCATCCACCAAACTACCAGGTGTTACAGAGAGCTGGTCGTCCCATCCACCAAACTACCAGGTGTGAATCAGGGAAGAGACCCACTGGTTGCCCTCTACGTTACAGAGAGCTGGTAGTCCCATCCACCAAACTACCAGGTGTGAATCAGGGAAGAGACCCACTGGTTGCCCTCTACGTTACAGAGAGCTGGTAGTCCCATCCACCAAACTACCAGGTGTGAATCAGGGAAGAGACTCAGAGGGTATGCTAATTTGCTTTAGAGCAGACCTAACCCACTCTATTAAATTAATAAAAACAGGAAACTTTTACATCTGGCTAGAAATTATCTCAACAGAGATAAATGTCCTCCTGTGTGCTACCTATATCCCCTCAATAGAATCCCCATACTTTAATGAAGACAGCTTCTCCATCCTTGAGAGGGAGACCAACCATTTCCAGGCCCAGGGACATGTACTAGTCTATGGTGTCCTAAATGCCGGAACTGGACAAGAACCTGACAC
The DNA here is from genome assembly GCA_023634145.1 of Thymallus thymallus. NCBI lineage: Eukaryota > Metazoa > Chordata > Actinopteri > Salmoniformes > Salmonidae > Thymallus > Thymallus thymallus. Next base: position 34,991,301 of record CM042392.1, read on the forward strand.
ACTCAGCACACATGGGGACAAACACCTAGCTGGAGGTGACAGCATTCCCACCCCCATATGCCCCCCTAGACACAACTATGACAACATAACCAATAAAAACGAGTCACAACTCCTGCAGCTCTGTCGGACGCTGGGTCTGTACATAGTCAATGGTAGGCTTCGAGTGGACTCCTACGGTAGGTACACATATAGCTCATCTCTTGGCAGTAGTACTGTAGACTACTTTATCACTGACCTCAACCCAGAGTCTCTCAGAGCGTTCACAGTCAGTCCACTGACACCCTATCACCAAAATCACACTCTACTTGAACAGAGATTTGCTCAATCATGAGGCATCAAAGCCAAAGGAACTGAGTAATATTAAGAAATGCTATAGATGGAAGGAAAGTAGTGTTGAAATCTACCAAAAAACAATTAGGCAACAACCAATTCAATCCCTTTTAGTCAACTTCCTTGACAGTAATAGTGAAGGTGAAGGTGCAAACTTGTCAGTAGAAAATCTAAACAGTATATTTGACCTCTCAGCTTCTCATCAAATCTAAAAATGTCAAACAGAAAACCAAAGAAAATGAACAACAATGACAAATGGTTTGATGAAGAATGCAAAAACCTAAGAAAGAAATTGAGAAACCAGAAACATAGAGACCCAGAAAGCCTGAGTCTACACCTTCGCTATGGTGAATCACTAAAACAACACAGAAATACACCTTCACTATGGTGAATCACTAAAACAATACAGAAATACACCTTCACTATGGTGAATCACTAAAACAATACAGAAATACACCTTCACTATGGTGAATCACTAAAACAATACAGAAATACACCTTCACTATGGTGAATCACTAAAACAATACAGAAATACACCTTCACTATGGTGAATCACTAAAACAATACAGAAATACACCTTCACTATGGTGAATCACTAAAACAATACAGAAATACACCTTCACTATGGTGAATCACTAAAACAATACACTACGGAAAAAGAAGGAACAGCACGTCAGAAATCAGCTCAATGTAATTGAAGAATCCATAGACTCTAACCACTTCTGGGAAAATTGGAAAACACTAAACAAACAACAACACGAAGAGTTATCAATCCAACATGGAGATGTATGGATAAACCACTTCTCCAATCTTTTTGCCCCTATAACAAAGAACAAATAGCAAATAAATATACATGATCAAATGCAAATCCTAGAATCAACTATTAAAGACTACCAGAACCCACTGGATTCTCCAATTACATTGAATGAGCTACAGGACAAAATACAAACCCTCCAACCCAAAAAGGTGTATTTTATACAGGTAACGAGTTCAAACAGGTGTAGTTAATACAGGTAATGAGTGGAGAACAGGAGGGCTTCTTAAAGAAAAACTAACAGGTCTGTGAGAGCCGGAATTCTTACTGGTTGGTAGGTGATCAAATACTTATGTCATGCAATAAAATGCAAATTAATTATTTAAAAAACATACAATGTGATTTTATGGATTTTTGTTTTAGATTCCGTCTCTCACAGTTGAAGTGTACCTATGATAAAAATTACAGACCTCTACATGCTTTGTAAGTAGGAAAACCTGCAAAAATCGGCAGTGTATCAAATACTTGTTCTCCCCACTGTATATATTGGTGCTTCTGTCACCAACCAAGGAGGGCCTACATCAGCACCTAGTATGTCTTCCAATGGTGCGCTTGCTGATTATCCAAAGATTATCCAACTTGAATAAAGGCTTGGTGGTGTAGTTTATCACTTATTATTGATATCTAGGGTACGTAGCGCATTGATGTGAATCACACTGCTGCTCCCCCATTTAGCTATTTTAGTCTTACGGGTAGTGGTTGCTGTGGATGACTGTTCACAAATGTAGGCTTATACAGTGGGGAGAACAAGTATTTGAGGGATCAGCCCAGAACTACACGGCAGGACCTGGTCAATGACCTGAAGAGAGCTGGGACCACAGTCTCAAAGAAAACCATTAGTAACACACTACGCCGTCATGGATTAAAATCCTGCAGCGCACGCAAGGTCCGCCTGCTCAAGCCAGCGCATGTCCAGGCCCATCTGAAGTTTGCCAATGACCATATGGATGATCCAGAGGAGGAATGGGAGAATGTCATGTGGTCTGATGAGACAAAAATAGAGCTTTTTGGTCTAAACTCCACTCGCCGTGTTTGGAGGAAGAAGAAGGATGAGTACAACCCCAAGAACACCATCCCAACCGTGAAGCATGGAGGTGGAAACATCATTCTTTGGGGATGATTTTCTGCAAAGGGGACAGGACAACTGCACCGTATTGAGGGGAGGATGGATGGGGCCATGTATCGCGAGATCTTGGCCAACAACCTCCTTCCCTCAGTAAGAGCATTGAAGATGGGTCGTGGCTGGGTCTTCCAGCATGACAACGACCCGAAACACACAGCCAGGGCAACTAAGGAGTGGCTCCGTAAGAAGCATCTCAAGGTCCTGGAGTGGCCTAGCCAGTCTCCAGACCTGAACCCAATAGAAATTCTTTGGAGGGAGCTGAAAGTCCGTATTGCCCAGCGACAGCCCCGAAACCTGAAGGATCTGTATGGAGGAGTGGGCCAAAATCCCTGCTGCAGTGTGTGCAAACCTGGTCAAGAACTACAGGAAATGTATGATCTCTGTAATAGCAAGCAAAGGTTTCTGTACCAAATATTAAGTTCTGCTTTTCTGATGTATCAAATACTTATGTCATGCAATAAAATGCAAATTAATTACTTAAAAATCATACAATGTGATTTTCTGGATTTTTGTTTTAGATTCCGTCACTCACAGTTGAAGAGTACCTATGATAAAAATGACTGACTTCTACATGCTTTGTAAGTGGGAAAACCTGCAAAATCGTCAGTGTATCAAATACTTGTTCTCCCCACTGTATGTGTATTTTAACCCAATAATGGTTGAATTTAAGAAGTTTAAGCTACCCGTCAATCATTGTTTTTTGCAACCAGTGGTGAATTCATTACGGAAACCGTTTACCGTTTAACCTAACGGAAGCAAACCAAACAATTGGACAAATTCATGTAAGTCCCTCCCCGTTACATTCTATTTGCTTCCGTTAAATAAACATTTTGCAACAGAATCAGCGTAATGAATAAGCCCCAGCGGACAGCCACTGAAAAATGCGCTCTTGCATCAGCTACATATTGCGGATCCCAGCCTATGGAATAACAGTTTGCACATCAGATGTACAGCCTTGTCAAAGCCTTCAAGGGAAAATGACTCCTCCTGACCCATCAAGTAGAAGCCAACAATCTCAGCCACCTTCCGAAACTACTAGTCCGTTCCCTATCAGATGACCAGCGGGAGAAGTATACATCACTGCTGCGTGCTTTGAATGGTGAGTTTTCTTGTCGTTTTGAGGATTTGGAAAAGTGTTGGAAAATGACATGCTGTTGGTTTCCTCTCCTTTCACCTTCAATGTGGAGAACACTCCCACTGACCTGAAACTTGAGCTTATCGATCTTCAGTCTGATGCAGTGATTGGAGAACTATTCAAAACAATGTCACTGACGAGGTTCTATGCATCTCTCGAAGAACAAAACTTTCCAAAGATTAGGAGTCATGCTCAGAAGATGTTTGTACTGTTTGGGTCAACCTATGTATGTGAATATACATTTTCAGTGATGAAATATAACAAGTCAAGGCACAGATCATCTCTTACTGACTCTCTCACCTCTCAGCAATCCTGCGCATTGCGACGTCAGAAACTATACCTGACTTCACTGCTCAAGTCAACGACCGACTAACCAGTGCCCCTGCACATTGACTCTGTACCGGTACTGTCATTTGACTGTTTTTTTTTCTTTACTTATCTATTGTTTACATAATACTTATATTTTACTGTCACAGTTAGTGGGAAGGGAACGAGGCGCAGACATATTTATTTAATGATAACAAAAGTAAGAGAACACCGTGAACTGGTGACTAGTACTGACATATACAGGCAACGCAATGATCCACAACTCAGGTGCACGCTATGACATAAACATAAACATAACATAAATAGAATCCCCAATTAGAGACAACTCAAGACAGCTGCCTCTAATTGGGGATTGACCAAAACCAAAACCAAACTCCCTGTATTCTTGTCAGGACCTGACTGTGGCCATACTGCTTCCTCTAGAGGGAGTCAGAGACCTGGCCTCTGTCAGACCCTGACATTTACTTAAACTGCACTGTTGGTTAGGGCTTGTAAGTAAGCATTTCACTGTAAGGTCTACAACTGCTGTATTCGGCGCACGTGACAAATCAACCTTGATTTGATTCGATTTGATCAGACTTCACTCCCAACACTGATTGAGTAGTTTAAATGTAATGTCTCTCTTTCTTGTGTTGTTGTGCATACCCGTTAACAAGAGTTCTGTCCATGGTGCTGAATGCACAGTGTACTTTTCCCTCTGTGTAGTTCATTGCACGTTTAATAATGAAAATATCTGTGGTTTATTTCTGTGCATGTTAAACAATGTAAATAAGTAGCATATGTGGATGTGATTTACAGTATCTGTCAACACAGTCATAGTGATCTACAGTAGATATATCTGTCAACATCGTCATAGTGATTTACAGTAGATATATCTGTCAACACAGTCATAGTGATTTACAGTAGATATATCTGTCAACACAGTCATAGTGATTTACAGTAGATATATCTGTCAACACAGTCATAGTGATCTACAGTAGATATATCTGTCAACATCGTCATAGTGATTTACAGTAGATATATCTGTCAACACAGTCATAGTGATTTACAGTAGATATATCTGTCAACACAGTCATAGTGATTTACAGTAGATATATCTGTCAACATCGTCATAGTGATTTACAGTAGATATATCTGTCAACACAGTCATAGTGATTTACAGTAGATATATCTGTCAACACAGTCATAGTGATTTACAGTAGATATATCTGTCAACACAGTCATAGTGATTTACAGTAGATATATCTGTCAACACAGTCATACACATGATGTATAATCCTGTAATATGATTCTGGCCCGCGATGGCAAAAATATATTCTAATGGAACTCCATGGAAAATAATTGCCCAGGCCTGGTCTAGGGTGTCAGTTAAGGTGGAGGTTGTATGATCCTTAATTAGCCTCTCAAAGAACATGACAGAAGTGAATGTTACAGAGCGATAGTAATTTAGTACAGTTAATGTTGCTTTCTTGGGTACAGGAATAATGGTGGACATCTTGAAGTAAGTGGGGACAACAGACTGGGATAGGAAGAGATTGAATATGTCCATAAAACACTCCAGCCAACTGGTCTGCATATGCTTAGAGGACAAGGCGTGGGATGCCATCTGGGCCGGCAGCCTTGCGAGGGTTAACACGCTTAAATGTATTACTCACATCGGTCACGGAAAACGAGAGCTCACAGTCCACTGTGTTTTTTACCCCAACTGGGTGAAGAAGGTGTTTAGCTTGTCCGGGAGCAAGGCGTCAGTGGCCACGCACAGGGCTGGTTTTCCCTTTATAATCTGTGATTGTCTGGATTCCCTGCCACATACGTCTTGTGTCTGAGCCGTTGAATTGCGACTCCACTTTGTCTCTGACGTTTTGCCTGTTTGATTGCCTTACGGAGGGAATAGCTGGACTGTTGGTACTTGTCCATGTTCCCAGTCATCTTGTCACCAACTCAAAGTAATAAAAGTCCATGACAACAAAATCAGGCTAATTAGTTCTTATGAAACAATAACACATAAATAAATAAATAAATAAAACAATGTGGCTAATCTACAGGTATATTTTCATATTTCTTATTCTTAAAGATCAAAGGAAATTAAATTAATTGGAATGACTGGAAATCTGACAGACTTTTCTTATTTATGTAAAGATTACATACAGTATTGAGCCTAATCGTATTATTATCTGTAGTAGAACGTGATGGGTTAGAAGAAGCCTACATAACCAACCCATAAAGTAAAATGCAACATTCATTTATGGACAGCTATGTAAACTTTAACATTGATTTATCCTGCAATCCTGCTAAGATGTAGTTCAGTTGGTTCTATTTAAGCAGGTAAATGGGATGAGCCTTGTCCTTGGTACAGAACTTTGCGATTCCTGCTAGATGGGCCAGCTGCAAAATTAGCTATATTTTAAAAAACGTAGGAAAACAAACATTTGCTTTTTCAATTTAAGGTCAGGGTTAGGCATTAGCGTTATCAGTATGGTTAAGCTTAGGGTTCGGTTTAAAATCTGATTTTATGACTTTGTGGCTGTGCTAGTAACCTTTCTGCAGAGCTGCCTCCAGAAAAATATTAATGATGAAAAAAAACATAGAGACTGATAGAGGACGGGGAGATTGCACAAGACATCTTAGTATTTAGACCAGACACTACAAGTCAGTTTCCCAGACACACTAAACCTAGTCCTGGGCTAAAAAGCTTCATCTGTGTCTGAGAAACTGGCCCTATGAGTTTGACACATCCAGATTCCCGATTGCTTCATAAAGGAGAAGTTTGCTTTCTTACAACCATATCCAGGTTTCAGAAATGTGAGTTATAGATCTGTCATTCTCATTGAAACCAAGTCTAAGAAGCAGTACATCTGTTCTATGTTGGCTACATGTGTTTCTCTATTTTCTGTTACAATTTCACATAAAAAAACATGAACGAAGGCAAAAAAAACACCCAAATACGTCCAGTTAGAAACTGAAAAGCTCTCAGTATAAGTATAGTGATGCAGGTCTTTATCTGCAACGCCATGTTCCATTTTGTTGCGACTTGTCCAGTCTACAGGTAACTGTCAAAGTAAAGCAAACACTTGCGTAAATGAGGGATATAAAGTATATTGAAAGGAGGTGCTTCCAAACAGGAAGTTCCAGACAATTGTAAAATCTATGCAAAGCCGTTTTGAAGCTGTTCTGGCGGCTCATGGTGGCCCAATGCCCTATTAACACACTTTATGTTGATGTTTCCTTCATTTTGGCAGTTACCTGTAGCTGCAGACTACACAGAGAATGGAACAGCAGGAAGGGGAAACGTCTGGAGTCGCACAAAAGGGAATATAATGTTGCAGATAAAGTTCAGAGTGACATAGTTTCATGTGTACAACATCTAAACACATGCATCACTATCCTGAAAGCGTTTCCTTTTCTAGAAGGACGTCTTTTTGTATTTTCTGTACATTTGTTAATATCTTCTACAACATTTCATAAACATAAAACATTTAGATTTGGTTGTAAAAAAAAGCAAACTTGTCCTTTAAGGCCGGTTTCCCAGACAGCGATTAAGCTTTCCAGTACAGGAGTGGTTTAATCTGCCTCTGCAGGTTAGCTAGCTGTGACATTTGACCTTTTAGCCATTTAGTAAATGCTCTTATCCAGAGTGACATAAAGTTATTGCATTAATCTTGAGGTACGACAACCACACATCACATTTATAGTAAGTCACACTTTCCTGTTAGAGAAAGGTGAACCAATATCTTCTTATGTAACCCAAGTGGTACTGTATGTGTCAAGTTAACGTCAGGTTCACGTCAGGTTCATGCTATAATATCTAGGAATCTTAATTAATGGTCCTCAATCTCCATTTTCCTCTCAAAGTGTGGCGTTGTTAGCTTAACTATCTCTAATTTGTCAAGACGTTGGGTAGAAATGGCCTAATTGGTCTACAGGGGAAAATGTGTGTGTGTGAGTGTGTGTGTGTGTGTATTACTGTGTGTGTGTATTACTGTGTGTGTGTGTGTGTGTGTGTGTGTGTGTGTGTATGTGTGTGTGTGTGTGTGTGTGTGTGTATTACTGTGTGTGTGTGTGTATTACTGTGTGTGTGTGTGTATTACTGTGTGTGTGTATTACTGTGTGTGTGTGTGTGTGTGTGTGTGTGTGTGTGTGTGTGTGTGTGTGTGTGTGTGTGTGTGTGTGTGTGTGTATGTGTGTGTGTGTGTGTGTGTGTGTGTATGTATTTGTGTGTGTGCATGTGTATATGTGGATGTGTGTGTGTGTTTAGCAGAGAGCTGCATGGCCAGACACGTGAATACACTCTGGCTCTGACTCAGTCTATACAGCTGAAAATAGAAAGATGTGTGTGGTGTTCTATATGACATCACCGTGTTCATATGACTACTACATCACAGTGTTCCATATGACTACTACATCACAGTGTTCCATATGACTACTACATCACAGTGTTCTATATGACTACTACATCACAGTGTTTCATATGACTACTACATCACAGTGTTCCATATGACTACTACATCACAGTGTTCTATATGACTACTACATCACAGTGTTTCATATGACTACTACATCACAGTGTTTCATATGACTACTACATCACAGTGTTCCATATGACTACTACATCACAGTGTTCTATATGACTACTACATCACAGTGTTCCATATGACTACTACATCACAGTGTTCTATATGACTACTACATCACAGTGTTCTATATGACTACCACTATCATGGTACAGAGACGTGATCACTACCACTATCATGATACAGAGACTTGATCACTACCACTATCATGATACAGATACTTGATCACTACCACTATCATGATACAGAGACTTGATCACTACCACTATCATGATACAGAGACTTGATCACTACCACTATCATGATAAAGAGACTTGATCACTACCACTATCATGATAAAGAGACTTGATCACTACCACTATCACGATAAAGAGACTTGATCACTACCACTATCATGATAAAGAGACTTGATCACTAATGCTGTACTTATTTTTCAGTCCTAATGAGTAACACATGTATTTATTTGGAATAGAATGCAGAAAGGAACAAGACTAAAGGAGCTAGACTAAAGGAGCAAGACTAAAGGAGATAGACTAAAGGAGATAGACTAAAGGAGATAGACTAAAGGAGATAGACTAAAGGAGCTAGACTAAAGGAGCTAGACTAAAGGAGATAGACTAAAGGAGCTAGACTAAAGGAGCTAGACTAAAGGAGATAGACTAAAGGAGATAGACTAAAGGAGATAGACTAAAGGAGCTAGACTAAAGGAGCTAGACTAAAGGAGATAGACTAAAGGAGCTAGACTAAAGGAGATAGACTAAAGGAGATAGACTAAAGGAGATAGACTAAAGGAGATAGACTAAAGGAGATAGACTAAAGGAGCTACTGAAGATGACACCTGGGTGGGATATAACAGATAAAAAGACAGTCAGTCAAAGAACTCTTGGATGTCTGGAAATCTTTGGAGATATTTAGATATTTGGGCTGCTTCTCTTTGGTGTATGAGGTGTCTGCCTGCCAGGGACGAAAAAGCTTATTTATAGCAGTGTGGTTCAGCGTAGTTCAGCGTGTTTACGTAAGTGACTATGTTCCTGAATAATGACTCTCTGGGTAACTCTCTGTGGAGAGATAATTGTACGTGTGAGGTACAAAGATGAGGTAGTCATTCAGAAATCATGTTAAACACTATTATTGCACACAGAGTGAGTATGTGCAACTATTATGTGACTTGTTAAGCAAAATTTACTTATTTAGTACAGTAACTTATTTAGGCAAAAACAAAGGTGTTGAATACTGACAACATAATTCCACTTTGACATTATGGAGTACTGTGTAGGCAAGTGACAAAAAAAATCAATTGAATGTGGAAAAAGTCAAGGGGTGTGTATACTGTTAGTATTCTCCTCTCCTCTATTATCATCCTGCATTGATGTATTACTACAACTGCTTTATCCTCTTTACTACTGCTTTATCCTCTTTACTACTGCTTTAACCTCTTTACTACTGCTTTATCCTCTTTACTACTGCTTTATCCTCTTTACTACTGCTTTTTCCTCTTTACTACTGCTTTAACCTCTTTACTACTGCTTTATCCTCTTTACTACTGATGTATTACTACAACTGCTTTATCCTCTTTACTACTGCTTTATCCTCTGTACTACTGCTTTATCCTCTGTACTACTGCTTTATCCTCTTTACTACTGCTTTATCCTCTTTACTACTGCTTTATCCTCTTTACTACTGATGTATTACTACAACTGCTATATCCTCTTTACTACTGATGTATTACTACAACTGCTTTAACCTCTTTACTGCTTTATCCTCTTTACTACTGCTTTAACCTCTTTACTACTGCTTTATCCTCTTTACTACTGCTTTATCCTCTTTACTACTGCTTTATCCTCTTTACTACTGCTTTAACCTCTTTACTACTGCTTTATACTCTTTACTACTGCTTTAACCTCTTTACTACTGCTTTATCCTCTTTACTACTGCTTTATCCTCTTTATTACTGCTTTATCCTCTTTACTACTGCTTTATCCTCTTTACTACTGCTTTATCCTCTTTACTACTGCTTTAACCTCTTTACTGCTTTATCCTCTTTACTACTGCTTTATCCTCTTTACTACTGCTTTATCCTCTTTACTGCTTTATCCTCTTTACTACTGCTTTAACCTCTTTACTACTGCTTTATCCTCTTTACTACTGCTTTATCCTCTTTACTACTGCTTTAACCTCTTTACTACTGCTTTATCCTCTTTACTACTGCTTTATCCTCTTTACTGCTTTATCCTCTTTACTACTGCTTTATCCTCTTTACTACTGCTTTATCCTCTTTACTGCTTTATCCTCTTTACTACTGCTTTATCCTCTTTACTACTGCTTTATCCTCTTTACTACTGCTTTATCCTCTTTACTACTGCTTTAACCTCTTTACTGCTTTATCCTCTTTACTACTGCTTTAACCTCTTTACTACTGCTTTATCCTCTTTACTACTGCTTTATCCTCTTTACTACTGCTTTATCCTCTTTACTACTGCTTTATCCTCTTTACTACTGCTTTATCCTCTTTACTACTGCTTTATCCTCTTTACTGCTTTATCCTCTTTACTACTGCTTTAACCTCTTTACTACTGCTTTATCCTCTTTACTGCTTTATCCTCTTTACTACTGCTTTATCCTCTTTACTACTGCTTTAACCTCTTTACTACTGCTTTAACCTCTTTACTACTGCTTTATCCTCTTTACTACTGCTTTAACCTCTTTACTACTGCTTTAACCTCTTTACTACTGCTTTATCCTCTTTACTACTGCTTTATCCTCTTTACTACTGCTTTAACCTCTTTACTACTGCTTTAACCTCTTTACTACTGCTTTATCCTCTTTACTACTGCTTTATCCTCTTTACTACTCCTTTATCCTCTTTACTACTGCTTTATCCTCTTTACTACTGCTTTATCCTCTTTACTACTGCTTTATCCTCTTTACTACTGCTTTAACCTCTTTACTGCTTTATCCTCTTTACTACTGCTTTAACCTCTTTACTACTGCTTTATCCTCTTTACTACTGCTTTATCCTCTGTACTACTGCTTTAACCTCTTTACTACTGCTTTAACCTCTTTACTACTGCTTTATCCTCTTTACTACTGCTTTATCCTCTTTACTACTGCTTTATCCTCTGTACTACTGCTTTATCCTCTTTACTACTGCTTTAATCTCTTTACTACTGCTTTAACCTCTTTACTACTGCTTTATCCTCTTTACTACTGCTTTAACCTCTTTACTACTGCTTTATCCTCTTTACTACTGCTTTAACCTCTTTACTACTGCTTTATCCTCTTTACTACTGCTTTATCCTCTTTACTACTGCTTTATCCTCTTTACTACTGCTTTATCCTCTTTAACACTGCTTTAACCTCTTTACTACTGCTTTAACCTCTTTACTACTGCTTTAACCTCTTTACTACTGCTTTATCCTCTTTACTACTGCTTTATCCTCTTTAACGCTGCTTTAACCTCTTTACTACTGCTTTAACCTCTTTACTACTGCTTTATCCTCTTTACTACTGCTTTAACCTCTTTACTACTGCTTTATCCTCTTTACTACTGCTTTATCCTCTTTACTACTGCTTTATCCTCTGTACTACTGCTTTATCCTCTTTACTACTGCTTTAACCTCTTTACTACTGCTTTATCCTCTTTACTACTGCTTTATCCTCTTTACTACTGCTTTAACCTCTTTACTACTGCTTTATCCTCTTTACTACTGCTTTAACCTCTTTACTACTGCTTTAACCTCTTTACTACTGCTTTATCCTCTTTACTACTGCTTTATCCTCTTTACTACTGCTTTATCCTCTTTACTACTGCTTTAACCTCTTTACTACTGCTTTATCCTCTTTACTACTGCTTTAACCTCTTTACTACTGCTTTAACCTCTTTACTACTGCTTTATCCTCTTTACTACTGCTTTATCCTCTTTACTGCTTTATCCTCTTTACTACTGCTTTATCCTCTTTACTACTGCTTTATCCTCTTTACTACTGCTTTATCCTCTTTACTACTGCTTTATCCTCTTTACTACTGCTTTATCCTCTTTACTACTGCTTTAACCTCTTTACTACTGCTTTATCCTCTTTACTACTGCTTTATCCTCTTTACTACTGCTTTATCCTCTTTACTACTGCTTTATCCTCTGTACTACTGCTTTATCCTCTTTACTACTGCTTTATCCTCTTTACTGCTTTATCCTCTTTACTACTGCTTTATCCTCTTTACTACTGCTTTATCCTCTGTACTACTGCTTTATCCTCTTTACTACTGCTTTAACCTCTTTACTACTGCTTTATCCTCTTTACTACTGCTTTATCCTCTTTACTACTGCTTTATCCTCTTTACTACTGTTTTAACCTCTTTACTACTGCTTTATCCTCTTTACTACTGCTTTATCCTCTTTACTACTGCTTTATCCTCTTTACTACTGCTTTATCCTCTGTACTACTGCTTTATCCTCTTTACTACTGCTTTATCCTCTTTACTGCTTTATCCTCTGTACTACTGCTTTATCCTCTTTACTACTGCTTTATCCTCTGTACTACTGCTTTATCCTCTTTACTACTGCTTTATCCTCTGTACTACTGCTTTATCCTCTTTACTACTGCTTTATCCTCTTTACTACTGCTTTATCCTCTTTACTGCTTTATCCTCTTTACTACTGCTTTATCCTCTTTACTACTGCTTTATCCTCTTTACTACTGCTTTAACCTCTTTACTACTGCTTTATCCACTGTACTACTGCTTTATCCTCTGTACTACTGCTTTATCCTCTTTACTACTGCTTTATCCTCTTTACTACTGCTTTATCCTCTTTACTACTGCTTTAACCTCTTTACTACTGCTTTATCCTCTGTACTACTGCTTTATCCTCTGTACTACTGCTTTATCCTCTTTACTACTGCTTTATCCTCTTTACTACTGCTTTATCCTCTTTACTACTGCTTTATCCTCTTTACTACTGCTTTATCCTCTTTACTACTGCTTTATCCTCTTTACTTGGGATCAATAAAGTACCTATACTATCTATCTATCTATCTATCTATCTATCTACCTACCTACCTACCTACCTACCTACCTACCTACCTACCTACCTACCTACCTACCTACCTACCTACCTACCTACCTACCTACCTACCTACCTACCTACCTACCTACCTACCTACCTACCTACCTGATATGAACTGTAACTCAGTAACATCTTTGAAGTTGTTGCATCTTGCGTTTATATTTTTGATTTTACAGTGTAGATAAGTTATGTGTCAGCCTGTGTGTCTCAGCTGGTAAGAGCATGGCGCTAGCATTCTCCAGGTCAAAGGTTATATTCCCACAGGGATCACACATATGTAAACATTGTATGTATGCACTCACTTGACTGATTCATTTTGCATAAAGGTGTCTGCTATGTGGCTTATAGGATCATATTACTAGCCTGTGTTGGAAAGCAACACACTGTCACATGACGGCCTGTTATATTAGTCATCTCATTGTCTTGCTGTGGTCACAGCAGCCAAAAAATGTAATGTCAGGAAAACACCTCTGGATGAGGTCTACAGGTAGCATTCTCAACACACACTGCAAACCATTATTTAACCTGTATTTAACCTTATTTAGCCTGTATTTAACCTTATTTAACCTGTATTTAACCTTATTTAGCCTGTATTTAACCTTATTTAACCTCTATTTAACCTGTATTTAACCTGTATTTAACCTTATTTGACCTGTATTTAACCTTATTTATCCTTATTTAACCTATATTTAACCTGTATTTAACCTTATTTGACCTGTATTTAACCTAATTTATCCTTATTTAACCTATATTTAACCTGTATTAACCTTATTAACCTGTATTTAACCTTATTCAGACTTTATTTAACCTTGAGAACACGTCCTCTTTGACAGGTGACACATCAGTAGATTACACACCCAGCTTGCTCTATACTCAACTAACTAGTCATTCACCCAAACCATTTCTCTCTACTAACTAGTCATTCACCCAAACCATTGCTCTCTACTAACTAGTCACTACACACCCAGCTCTATACTAACTAGTCATTACACACCCAGCTCTATACTAACTAGTCATTACACACCCAGCTCTATACTAACTAGTCATTACACACCCAGCTCTATACTAACTAGTCATTACACACCCAGCTCTATACTAACTAGTCATTACACACCCAGCTCTATACTAACTAGTCATTACACACCCAGCTCTATACTAACTAGTCATTACACACCCAGCTCTATACTAACTAGTCATTACACACCCAGCTCTATACTAACTAGTCATTACACACCCAGCTCTATACTAACTAGTCATTACACACCCAGCTCTATACTAACTAGTCATTACACACCCAGCTCTATACTAACTAGTCATTACACACCCAGCTCTATACTAACTAGTCATTACACACCCAGCTCTATACTAACTAGTCATTACACACCCAGCTCTATACTAACTAGTCATTACACACCCAGCTCTATACTAACTAGTCATTACACACCCAGCTCTATACTAACTAGTCATTACACACCCAGCTCTATACTAACTAGTCATTACACACCCAGCTCTATACTAACTAGTCATTACACACCCAGCTCTATACTAACTAGTCATTACACACCCAGCTCTATACTAACTAGTCATTACACACCCAGCTCTATACTAACTAGTCATTACACACCCAGCTCTATACTAACTAGTCATTACACACCCAGCTCTATACTAACTAGTCATTACACACCCAGCTCTATACTAACTAGTCATTACACACCCAGCTCTATACTAACTAGTCATTACACACCCAGCTCTATACTAACTAGTCATTACACACCCAGCTCTATACTAACTAGTCATTACACACCCAGCTCTATACTAACTAGTCATTACACACCCAGCTCTATACTAACTAGTCATTACACACCCAGCTCTATACTAACTAGTCATTACACACCCAGCTCTATACTAACTAGTCATTACACACCCAGCTCTATACTAACTAGTCATTACACACCCAGCTCTATACTAACTAGTCATTACACACCCAGCTCTATACTAACTAGTCATTACACACCCAGCTCTATACTAACTAGTCATTACACACCCAGCTCTATACTAACTAGTCATTACACTCCCAGCTCTATACTAACTAGTCATTACACACCCAGCTCTATACTAACTAGTCATTCACCCAGCTCTATACTAACTAGTCATTACACACCCAGCTCTATACTAACTAGTCATTACACACCCAGCTCTATACTAACTAGTCATTACACACCCAGCTCTATACTAACTAGTCATTACACACCCAGCTCTATACTAACTAGTCATTACACACCCAGCTCTATACTAACTAGTCATTACACACCCAGCTCTATACTAACTAGTCATTACACACCCAGCTCTATACTAACTAGTCATTACACACCCAGCTCTATACTAACTAGTCATTACACACCCAGCTCTATACTAACTAGTCATTACACACCCAGCTCTATACTAACTAGTCATTACACACCCAGCTCTATACTAACTAGTCATTACACACCCAGCTCTATACTAACTAGTCATTACACACCCAGCTCTATACTAACTAGTCATTACACACCCAGCTCTATACTAACTAGTCATTACACACCCAGCTCTATACTAACTAGTCATTACACACCCAGCTCTATACTAACTAGTCATTACACACCCAGCTCTATACTAACTAGTCATTACACACCCAGCTCTATACTAACTAGTCATTACACACCCAGCTCTATACTAACTAGTCATTACACACCCAGCTCTATACTAACTAGTCATTACACACCCAGCTCTATACTAACTAGTCATTACACACCCAGCTCTATACTAACTAGTCATTACACACCCAGCTCTATACTAACTAGTCATTACACACCCAGCTCTATACTAACTAGTCATTACACACCCAGCTCTATACTAACTAGTCATTACACACCCAGCTCTATACTAACTAGTCATTACACACCCAGCTCTATACTAACTAGTCATTACACACCCAGCTCTATACTAACTAGTCATTACACACCCAGCTCTATACTAACTAGTCATTACACACCCAGCTCTATACTAACTAGTCATTACACACCCAGCTCTATACTAACTAGTCATTACACACCCAGCTCTATACTAACTAGTCATTACACACCCAGCTCTATACTAACTAGTCATTACACACCCAGCTCTATACTAACTAGTCATTACACACCCAGCTCTATACTAACTAGTCATTACACACCCAGCTCTATACTAACTAGTCATTACACACCCAGCTCTATACTAACTAGTCATTACACACCCAGCTCTATACTAACTAGTCATTACACACCCAGCTCTATACTAACTAGTCATTACACACCCAGCTCTATACTAACTAGTCATTCACCCAGCTCTATACTAACTAGTCATTACACACCCAGCTCTATACTAACTAGTCATTACACACCCAGCTCTATACTAACTAGTCATTACACACCCAGCTCTATACTAACTAGTCATTACACACCCAGCTCTATACTAACTAGTCATTACACACCCAGCTCTATACTAACTAGTCATTACACACCCAGCTCTATACTAACTAGTCATTACACACCCAGCTCTATACTAACTAGTCATTACACACCCAGCTCTATACTAACTAGTCATTACACACCCAGCTCTATACTAACTAGTCATTACACACCCAGCTCTATACTAACTAGTCATTACACACCCAGCTCTATACTAACTAGTCATTACACACCCAGCTCTATACTAACTAGTCATTACACACCCAGCTCTATACTAACTAGTCATTACACACCCAGCTCTATACTAACTAGTCATTACACACCCAGCTCTATACTAACTAGTCATTACACACCCAGCTCTATACTAACTAGTCATTACACACCCAGCTCTATACTAACTAGTCATTACACACCCAGCTCTATACTAACTAGTCATTACACACCCAGCTCTATACTAACTAGTCATTACACACCCAGCTCTATACTAACTAGTCATTACACACCCAGCTCTATACTAACTAGTCATTACACACCCAGCTCTATACTAACTAGTCATTACACACCCAGCTCTATACTAACTAGTCATTACACACCCAGCTCTATACTAACTAGTCATTACACACCCAGCTCTATACTAACTAGTCATTACACACCCAGCTCTATACTAACTAGTCATTACACACCCAGCTCTATACTAACTAGTCATTACACACCCAGCTCTATACTAACTAGTCATTACACACCCAGCTCTATACTAACTAGTCATTACACACCCAGCTCTATACTAACTAGTCATTACACACCCAGCTCTATACTAACTAGTCATTACACACCCAGCTCTATACTAACTAGTCATTACACACCCAGCTCTATACTAACTAGTCATTACACACCCAGCTCTATACTAACTAGTCATTACACACCCAGCTCTATACTAACTAGTCATTACACACCCAGCTCTATACTAACTAGTCATTACACACCCAGCTCTATACTAACTAGTCATTACACACCCAGCTCTATACTAACTAGTCATTACACACCCAGCTCTATACTAACTAGTCATTACACACCCAGCTCTATACTAACTAGTCATTACACACCCAGCTCTATACTAACTAGTCATTACACACCCAGCTCTATACTAACTAGTCATTACACACCCAGCTCTATACTAACTAGTCATTACACACCCAGCTCTATACTAACTAGTCATTACACACCCAGCTCTATACTAACTAGTCATTACACACCCAGCTCTATACTAACTAGTCATTACACACCCAGCTCTATACTAACTAGTCATTACACACCCAGCTCTATACTAACTAGTCATTACACACCCAGCTCTATACTAACTAGTCATTACACACCCAGCTCTATACTAACTAGTCATTACACACCCAGCTCTATACTAACTAGTCATTACACACCCAGCTCTATACTAACTAGTCATTACACACCCAGCTCTATACTAACTAGTCATTACACACCCAGCTCTATACTAACTAGTCATTACACACCCAGCTCTATACTAACTAGTCATTACACACCCAGCTCTATACTAACTAGTCATTACACACCCAGCTCTATACTAACTAGTCATTACACACCCAGCTCTATACTAACTAGTCATTACACACCCAGCTCTATACTAACTAGTCATTACACACCCAGCTCTATACTAACTAGTCATTACACACCCAGCTCTATACTAACTAGTCATTACACACCCAGCTCTATACTAACTAGTCATTACACACCCAGCTCTATACTAACTAGTCATTACACACCCAGCTCTATACTAACTAGTCATTACACACCCAGCTCTATACTAACTAGTCATTACACACCCAGCTCTATACTAACTAGTCATTACACACCCAGCTCTATACTAACTAGTCATTACACACCCAGCTCTATACTAACTAGTCATTACACACCCAGCTCTATACTAACTAGTCATTACACACCCAGCTCTATACTAACTAGTCATTACACACCCAGCTCTATACTAACTAGTCATTACACACCCAGCTCTATACTAACTAGTCATTACACACCCAGCTCTATACTAACTAGTCATTACACACCCAGCTCTATACTAACTAGTCATTACACACCCAGCTCTATACTAACTAGTCATTACACACCCAGCTCTATACTAACTAGTCATTACACACCCAGCTCTATACTAACTAGTCATTACACACCCAGCTCTATACTAACTAGTCATTACACACCCAGCTCTATACTAACTAGTCATTACACACCCAGCTCTATACTAACTAGTCATTACACACCCAGCTCTATACTAACTAGTCATTACACACCCAGCTCTATACTAACTAGTCATTACACACCCAGCTCTATACTAACTAGTCATTACACACCCAGCTCTATACTAACTAGTCATTACACACCCAGCTCTATACTAACTAGTCATTACACACCCAGCTCTATACTAACTAGTCATTACACACCCAGCTCTATACTAACTAGTCATTACACACCCAGCTCTATACTAACTAGTCATTACACACCCAGCTCTATACTAACTAGTCATTACACACCCAGCTCTATACTAACTAGTCATTACACACCCAGCTCTATACTAACTAGTCATTACACACCCAGCTCTATACTAACTAGTCATTACACACCCAGCTCTATACTAACTAGTCATTACACACCCAGCTCTATACTAACTAGTCATTACACACCCAGCTCTATACTAACTAGTCATTACACACCCAGCTCTATACTAACTAGTCATTACACACCCAGCTCTATACTAACTAGTCATTACACACCCAGCTCTATACTAACTAGTCATTACACACCCAGCTCTATACTAACTAGTCATTACACACCCAGCTCTATACTAACTAGTCATTACACACCCAGCTCTATACTAACTAGTCATTACACACCCAGCTCTATACTAACTAGTCATTACACACCCAGCTCTATACTAACTAGTCATTACACACCCAGCTCTATACTAACTAGTCATTACACACCCAGCTCTATACTAACTAGTCATTACACACCCAGCTCTATACTAACTAGTCATTACACACCCAGCTCTATACTAACTAGTCATTACACACCCAGCTCTATACTAACTAGTCATTACACACCCAGCTCTATACTAACTAGTCATTACACACCCAGCTCTATACTAACTAGTCATTACACACCCAGCTCTATACTAACTAGTCATTACACACCCAGCTCTATACTAACTAGTCATTACACACCCAGCTCTATACTAACTAGTCATTACACACCCAGCTCTATACTAACTAGTCATTACACACCCAGCTCTATACTAACTAGTCATTACACACCCAGCTCTATACTAACTAGTCATTACACACCCAGCTCTATACTAACTAGTCATTACACACCCAGCTCTATACTAACTAGTCATTACACACCCAGCTCTATACTAACTAGTCATTACACACCCAGCTCTATACTAACTAGTCATTACACACCCAGCTCTATACTAACTAGTCATTACACACCCAGCTCTATACTAACTAGTCATTACACACCCAGCTCTATACTAACTAGTCATTACACACCCAGCTCTATACTAACTAGTCATTACACACCCAGCTCTATACTAACTAGTCATTACACACCCAGCTCTATACTAACTAGTCATTACACACCCAGCTCTATACTAACTAGTCATTACACACCCAGCTCTATACTAACTAGTCATTCACCCAAACCCTTCACATCATTACATTTCCTTTCCTCCCCTCTCACTCATTAGTACAGATTCTTATCTAACTACACTCACCAAAACCACCTAACTACAGTCACCAAAACCACCTAACTACAGTCACCAAAACCAGCTAACTACAGTCACCAAAACCAGCTAACTACAGTCACCAAAACCAGCTATCTAACTACGCTCACCAAAACCAGCTAACTACGCTCACCAAAACCAGCTAACTACGCTCACCAAAACCAGCTAACTACGCTCACCAAAACCACCTAACTACGCTCACCAAAACCAGCTAACCCTCTCTCTCACACATTCAAAAGTTTTATTTTCTACCCCATTTTCTCTCTCTCATACACACACACACGCAAGTGCACACACACAAACACACACCTCTCTCACACTGTGACTGGTACCTCTTGTCAGGAGGAGGAGGAAGTGCTTCCTGATTGGCTGGTGGAGCTTCCTGCATGGAGGTGATTGGATCAGGGATATTGGCAAAGTCATCTTGCTCTGCCAAACCAATAGCCAAAGAAAGAACCACCATTTTCCCTTCGCTGGCCAGCCGGAAAACAGACAAACAGAGAGAGACGCAGGGTAGAGGCAATGGAAATAAAGGAAGGAATCGAGGAGGAGGAATCAGGAGACATGGAGTGAGGGAATAGAGAAAGAGAATAAAGAACAGTCATAGGAGGTTTATAAAAAGAGAAAGAACAGGAAGAACACAGAGAGACTGCAGAAAACAGAGATCATATAAGAACACAGAGAGACTGCAGAAAACAGAGATCATATAAAAACACAGAGACAGCAGAAAACAGAGATCATATAAGAACACAGAGACAGCAGAAAACAGAGCTCATATAAGAACACAGAGAGACTGCAGAAAACAGAGATCATATAAGAACACAGAGAGACTGCAGAAAACAGAGATCATATAAGAACACAGAGACAGCAGAAAACAGAGATCATATAAGAACACAGAGAGACTGCAGAAAACAGAGATCATATAAGAACACAGAGAGACTGCAGAAAACAGAGATCATATAAGAACACAGAGAGACTGCAGAAAACAGAGATCATATTGGAGAACACAGAGAGACTGCAGCAAAACAGAGATCATATAAGAACACAGAGAGACTGCAGAAAACAGAGATCATATAATAACACAGAGAAACTGCAGAAAACAGAGATCATATAAGAACACAGAGAGACTGCAGAAAACAGAGATCATATAAGAACACAGAGACAGCTGAAAACAGAGATCATATAAGAACACAGAGAGACTGCAGAAAACAGAGATCATATAAGAACACAGAGAGACTGCAGAAAACAGAGATCATATAAGAACACAGAGAGACTGCAGAAAACAGAGATCATATTGGAGAACACAGAGAGACTGCAGCAAAACAGAGATCATATAAGAACACAGAGAGACTGCAGAAAACAGAGATCATATAATAACACAGAGAAACTGCAGAAAACAGAGATCATATAAAAACACAGAGAGACTGCAGAAAACAGAGATCATATAAGAACACAGAGACAGCAGAAAACAGAGATCATATAAGAACACAGAGAGACTGCAGAAAACAGAGATCATATATGAGAACACAGAGAGACTGCAGAAAACAGAGATCATATAAGAACACAGAGAGACTGCAGAAAACAGAGATCATATAAGAACACAGAGAGACTGCAGAAAACAGAGATCAAATAAGAACACAGAGACAGCAGAAAACAGAGATCATATAAGAACACAGAGAGACTGCAGAAAACAGAGATCATATAAGAACACAGAGAGACTGCAGAAAACAGAGATCATATAGGAGAACAAAGAGAGACTGCAGAAAACAGAGATCATATAAGAACACAGAGACTGCAGAAAACAGAGATCATATAAAAACACAGAGACAGCAGAAAACAGAGATCATATAAGAGAACACAGAGAGACTACAGAAAACAGAGATCATATAAGAACACAGAGAGACTGCAGAAAACAGAGATCATATAAGAACACAGAGAGACTGCAGAAAACAGAGATCATATAAGAACACAGAGAGACTGCAGAAAACAGAGATCATATAAGAACACAGAGAGACTGCAGAAAACAGAGATCATATAAGAACACAGAGAGACTGCAGAAAACAGAGAAAGGTTAAGAAAACAGAACACCTTCAACCCAGCAGTGTCAAACTCACTTCCTGGAAGACTGAGTGATTAGTTAAGAACTCTCCTCACCTGGTTGTCTAGGTCTTAATTCGACACGAATGAAAAGTTAATAACTAAAACCATGCAGGAATTGAGTTTGACACCTCTGCAACAGACCTTATTCACAGCTAAACATTTTATCCTAGACGACTATTGTGAAAACAAACGTCAGTCAATGGATAATCTAGGACACCCAGAAATAAAATTTTGCATAATTGCTTCAGATGGGGGGGTTGGACTAGCGAAGTCTACAGTTCCTTGTTAGTCCTCGCATCCGACAGCTACGATACCATTTATGTTACATGAGTCTGTCCACAAGAGATTAGTTAATGGGCGAATGCAGTCATGTGAATAAGGTCTATTAGTCCCCCGTAGTGCTGTGCCTGATCCAGGGAGGGATATTAAGACTGGACCCTGCTGGAGAAAAGCTGCAGCTAGTTTAATGTGTGTTAAACTAAACTAATTGCCTAGACATTGATGATGTGGTAATGACTGTGGTATTCTACATAACACATACTGTATGTACCAACACATACTGTATGTACCAACACATACTGTATGTACCAACACATACTGTATGTACCAACCCATACTGTATGTACCAACACATACTGTATGTACCAACCCATACGGTATGTACCAACCCATACTGTATATACCAACCCATACTGTATGTACCAATACATACTGTATATACCAACCCATACTGTAAATACCAACCCATACTGTATGTACCAACACATACTGTATGTACCAACCCATACTGTATATACCAACCCATACTGTATATACCAACCCATACTGTATGTACCAATACATACTGTATATACCAACACATACTGTACGTACTAACACTTACTGTAGGTACCAGCACATACTGTATGTACCAACACATACTGTACGAACCAACACATACTGTACGTACTAACACTTATTATACGTACCAACACATACTGTATGTACCAACACACACTGTACGTACCTGTCAGGCTCTGGCCATAGAGAAGCCTATTTGCTTCTCTATGTAGCTATGGTAAGAGTCTGACAGTGTCGTGCTTTTCTGTTTCTGTGTGGGGTTTGGGTTGGATCCCTAACTAGAGGCAGCTGCACCGCATTGTCTCTAATTAGGGATCCCATATATGTTGAGTCTGTCCTTCACTCGGGTGTGGGTCGTTATCGTTATATGTCGCAGTCACGGTTAAAAGTAAGTGTGCCTTTTGTTACGTCCGTTTCATTTCGTGTTGGTTTAGGTGAACGTGACGTTGTTTGTATGTCTCTGTTTGTCTGCTTGTGAGCAGAACTCAGCAAGTCACCGTGTTTAGTAAGTACTAGTTTCGTTTTAGTAAGTACTAGTTTTGTTTTCACTCTCCTTCGTTTGTTTTATGTGCTTTGTGATACGACCTCACGTAAATAAACAAGGATGTCACTCCATCAACGCTCCGTCTACCGTCCCTTCTATACGCACCGTGACAGAATGATCCACCCGTCCGGGACGCAACGGAGCCTGACATTGGGAGATATCCTCCTCGGTATGGGGAAAATTACCGAGGAGGAATACTCCCATTATTGTGCGGTGTAGGAAGGCTGGGGTCCGGAGCAGCGGAGCCGTCGGCGGCGAAGGAGTCGGCGGTCCAAAAAGGCTAGGGACCAGCCTGGAGCCCAGAAAACCCCCAAAACTGATTTTGGGGGGGGGGCAATGGGGGTGCTCGGGGATCGAGGGAGAAGAGCCCCGACCACTGCACTCGTGGGGGTTCCCGGAGGAGCCCCTACAGCCGTGGGAGCAGGAGTACAGAGGAGAGTCGGAGGAAGACGACGACGATGTGCTTCTGTTCCCTCACTCGTGGGGGGTCCCGGAGGAACCCTCACAGGATGGGGATTGGCGCTGGAAAGATAACGACATGGACAGTCCTACTCCAGTGCCAGTTCCCAGCCCGGTGCCTTCAGCGCCGGTCCAGAGTCGGAGGAGGAGGAAACCGACTCAGCGCACCCAAACATCGGTGCGCAACAACAGCCCAGAATGGCACGCACCTGCTCCGCGCACTAGCCCTATGGTGCGTGTCCCCAGCCAGGTACAGCCCGTCCCAGCTCCTCGCACCAGACCAGTGGTGCGTTCTCCCAGCCCGGTACGGTCCGTTTCTGTTTCTCGCACCAGACCAGTGGTGCGTTCCCCCAGCCCGGTACAGCCCGTGCTTACTCCTCGCACCAGACCAGTGGTGCGTTCCCCCAGCCCGGTAAGGCCCGTGCCTGCTCCTCGCAACAGTCCAGTGAAGGTCAGCAGCCCGGAACCTCCAGTGAAGTTTAGCAGCCCGAAACCTCCAGTGAAGGTCAGCAGCCCGAAACCTCCAGTGAAGGTCAGCAGCCCGAAACCTCCAGTGAAGGTCAGCAGCCCGAAACCTCCAGTGAAGGTCAGCAGCCCGAAACCTCCAGTGAAGGTCAGCAGCCCGGAACCTCCAGAGAAGGTCAGCAGCCCGCAACCTCCAGCGAAGGTCAGCAGCCTGAACCTCCAGCGAAGGTCAGCAGCCCGCAACCTCCAGCGAAGGTCAGCATCCCGCAACCTCCAGCGAAGGTCAGCAGCCCGCAACCTCCAGCGAAGGTCAGCAGCCCCGAACCTCCAGCGAAGGTCAGCAGCCCCGAGCCTCCAGCGAAGGTCAGCAGCCCTGAGCCTCCAGCGAAGGCCAGCAGCCCTGAGCCTCCAGCGAAGGCCAGCAGCCCTGAGCCTCCAGCGAAGGCCAGCAGCCCTGAGCCTCCAGCGAGGGCCAGCAGCCCTGAGCCTCCAGCAAGGGCCAGCAGCCCTGAGCCTCCAGCGAAGGCCCGCAGCCCGCAACCTCCAGCGAAGGTCCGCAGCCCGCAACCTCCAGCGAAGGTCAGCGTCCCTGCACCTCCAGCGAAGGTCAGCGTCCCAGCCCCCTGCTCCGCCTCGGTGCCAGAGCAGTCCGCTCCACCGGTGCCCAATCCGGGTCCAGCCGTCTGCTCTGCCTCAGTGCCAGAGCAGTCCGCTCCACCGGTACCCATTCCGGGTCCAGCCGTCTGCTCCGCCTCAGTGCCAGAGCAGTCCGCTCCACCGGTACCCATTCCGGGTCCAGCCGTCTGCTCCGCTCCAGTGCCAGAGCAGTCCGCTCCACCGGTACCCAGTCCGGGTTCAGCCGTCTGTTCCGCTCCTGAGCCAGCGCAGTCCGCTCCACCGGTGCCCAATCCGGGTCCAGCCGATTGCCCAGCTCCATGGCCGGAGCCGTTTGCCCCACCGGTGCCCAGTCCGGGCCCAGGTGTTTTCCCCGCTCTAATGCCGGAGCCGTTTGCCCCACCGGTGCCCAGTCCGGTTCCGGGCGTTTTCCCCGCTCCATGGCCGGAGCCGTTGGCCCCACCGGTGCCCAGTCCGGGCCCGGTATATTGCCCAGCTCCATGGCCGGAGCCGTTTACCCCACCGGGGCCCAGTCCGGGCCCGGTTAAATGTCCCGCCCCATGGCCGGAGCAGTTGGCCCCACCGGTGCCCAGTCCGGGACCGGTTGTTTTCCCCGCTCCATGGCCGGAGCCGAACTCTGAATGCGCTGCGTCTTGGTCTCTCCACATCCCGTTCCGTGACAGTACCAACATCTACTGTATGTACCAACACATACTGTGCGTCCCAACACACATCCTGTACGTACCAGCACAAACTGTATGTACCAACACATACTCTATACCAACACATTATATATGTATATACCAACACATCCTTCTCTCTCTCTCCTTGTCTCTCTCTCTCTCTCTCTCTCTCCTTGTCTCTCTCTCTCCTGTCTCCCTCCCTCCTTCTATCTCTCTCCTTGTCTCTCTCTCTCCTCTTTCGCGCTCTCTACTCTTTCTCCCTATCTATCTCCTCCCCTCTCTCTCTATCTATCTCTCATACTCTCTCTCTCTCTCTCTCCCTCTCTCCTTCACTATCTCCTCCTCTCTCTCTCTCTCTCTCTCTGTCTCCTCTCTCTCCCTCACTCTCCCTCTCTCTCTCTCTCTCTCTCTCTCTCCTCTCTCTTTCTCTCTCCTCTCTCTCCCTCTCTCCTCCTCTCTCCCTCTCTCCTCCCCTCTCTCTCTCTCTCTCTCTCTCTCGCTCTCCTCTCTCTCCCTCTCTATCTCCTTCTCTCTCTCTATCTCCTCCTCTTTCTCTCTCTCTCCCTTACTATCTCCTCCTCTCTCTCTCTCTCCCTCTCTCCTTCTATCTCTCTCCCTCTCTATCTCCTCTCTCTCTCTCTTGCTCTCTTGCTCTCCTCTCTCTCCTTCTCTATATCCTCCTCTCTCTCTCCTCTCTCTCTCCTCTCTCTCACCTTCTCTCTATATCCTTCTCTCTCTCACCTTCTCTTTCTCCTTCCTCCAGAGTTGAGGTTTCATTAAGTCTCATTAAAGAGGTCAGGACTAGCTAATTGTTTCTATTTGAGTGGAACAGTTTCCTTAGGTGCTTGGTGTGTGTCAATGTTTTCTGGGGCACTGCTCTCTCTCTCTCTCTCTCTCTCTCTCTCTCTCTTCTCTCTCTCTCTCTCTCTCTCTCTCTCTCTCCTCTCTCCTTCCTTCCCATCTACAATCCATCTTTTTTTCAAATCCCATCCCTCTATTCCTCTTAGATGTCAGCCCTACCTCTATTATATTATTGATGTCAGCCCTACCTCTATTATATTATTGATGTCAGCCCTACCTCTATTATATTATTGATGTCAGCCCTACCTCTATTATATTATTGATGTCAGCCCTACCTCCTATCTCCCTGTCTCCTATCTAACCTGTCTCCTGTCTAACCTGTCTCCTGTCTAACCTGTCTTCTATCTAACCTGTCTCCTATCTAACCTGTCTCCTATCTAACCTGTCTTCTGTCTAACCTGTCTCCT
This sequence comes from Thymallus thymallus, assembly GCA_023634145.1. Taxonomy (NCBI): domain Eukaryota; kingdom Metazoa; phylum Chordata; class Actinopteri; order Salmoniformes; family Salmonidae; genus Thymallus; species Thymallus thymallus. The sequence goes on from CM042392.1 coordinate 35,018,949, forward strand.
ATCTAACCTGTCTTCTGTCTAACCTGTCTTCTGTCTAACCTGTCTTCTGTCTAACCTGTCTCCTATCTAACCTGTCTCCTATCTAACCTGTCTTCTGTCTAACCTGTCTTCTGTCTAACCTGTCTTCTGTCTAACCTGTCTTCTGTCTAACCTGTCTTCTGTCTAACCTCTCTCCTATCTAACCTGTCTTCTGTCTAACCTGTCTTCTGTCTAACCTGTCTTCTGTCTAACCTGTCTTCTGTCTAACCTGTCTCCTATCTAACCTGTCTTCTGTCTAACCTGTCTTCTGTCTCCTATCTAACCTGTCTTCTATCTAACCTGTCTTCTATCTAACCTGTCTTCTGTCTAACCTGTCTTCTGTCTAACCTGTCTTCTGTCTAACCTGTCTCCTATCTAACCTGTCTTCTATCTAACCTGTCTTCTATCTAACCTGTCTCCTATCTAACCTGTCTTCTGTCTCCTATCTAACCTGTATCGATATATTTAATCTCCCTCGTCGACTTCATCCTGCTCCTACTATACCTCTCTTCAGCACACAGTTCATGACAGTAACAGTACATAACATCCTGGAACTGGGATTATACACGAGTAAATAGTGTATACTGGATAAAGTATCTCTATCTCTCTCTCTCTCTCTCCCTCTCTCTCTCTCTCTCTCTCTCTCCCTCTCCCCCTCTCTCCCTCTCTTCCTCTCTCTCTACCTCCCTCCCTCTCGCTCACTCTCTTCCCCATATTCTTTAATTAAATATGGGCTTTTACACTGCAGAGAATATTGTTAAAACTCTATTTTCAGAGAATCAACCAACAAGCAGTCAGTAAACCAGGAAAGATACATAAACATTGATTACATGAGCACCAAATGGCCCCCTATTCCCTACATAGTGCACTACTATAGGGCATCCCCATAGGGCTCTGGTCAAAAGTAGTGCACTATATAGGGAATAGGGTGCCATTTGGAACACAGATTACTTCCCGGCCAAGACATAAGGCCTGAAGAGCACTCTCCCCAGAGAGATTTAGCCTGAAGAGCACTCTCCCAGAGAGATTTAGCCTGAGAGCACTCTCCCTAGAGAGATTTAGTCTGAAGAGCACTCTCCCTAGAGAGATTTAGCCTGAAGAGCACCCTCCCTAGAGAGATTTAGCCTGAAAAGCACTCTCGCTAGAGAGATTTAGCCTGAAGAGCACTCTCCCCAGAGAGATTTAGCCTGAAAAGCACTCTCGCTAGAGAGATTGAGCCTGAAGAGCACTCTCCCCAGAGAGATTTAGCCTGAAAAGCACTCTCGCTAGAGAGATTTAGCATGAAGAGCACTCTCCCCAGAGAGATTCAGCTTCAAGAGCACTCTCCCCAGAGAGATTCAGCTTCAAGAGCACTCTCCCCAGAGAGATTCATTTGGTCAAATGGTTTCCAAGGCCAGTAGCTATCAGCTATCTGAGTCAATGACATCACCAGCAGATTCATTGGGCATAATGGTGTATCATCATCAGAATAGTCTTATTTCTCCTTTCTCCGCCGTTTAGGCATGTGTGGAATATCATTCACCTATTGACCTTATAGCCTATAAACTCGGCACAATAACGCACATTACTCACGCTTGCTGTTTAATTATCACCTTCCTCTCTCTCAACCAATGCGCTGAATATTGGGATGTATTTATATGTCAACTTAACCTTGTAGTTTTTCAGCAACAGTTTACAACAACCATCCACCTCCCCACCACCATCAGCTATAAGGCCGTCATAACGCCCGCCATCACATCATCTGGCTCCGAGGATCTTCCCTCAGAGACGAGGCCATTCCCCAAACTATTTAATAAAATGTCTCATTGCATTCCATCTTTGTTGTTCAGTTAAGCCTGTACTGGATTGAAATCTGGCTGTGTATGACCTTGGGGCGTTGTATGTGTTAGCTACAGTTAATAGCTAGCGTGTTAGGCTCAGGGACTAATGGTATCTGTTAGCTACAGTTAATAGCTAGCACGTTAGGCTCAGGAACTAATGGTATCTGTTAGCTAGAGTTAATAGCTAGCGTGATAGGCTCAGGGACTAATGGTATCTGTTACCTACAGTTAATAGCTAGCGTGATAGGCTCAGGGACTAATGGTATCTGTTAGCTACAGTTAATAACTAGCATGTTAGGCTCAGGGACTGATGGTATCCTGTTAGCTACAGTTAATAACTAGCATGTTAGGCTCAGGAACTAATGTTATCTGTTAGCTACAGTTATTAACTAGCATGTTAGGCTCAGGGACTGATGGTATCTGTTAGCTACAGTTAATAACTAGCATGTTAGGCTCAGGGACTGATGGTATCTGTTAGCTACAGTTAATAACTAGCGTGTTAGGCTCAGGGACTAATGGTATCTGTTAGCTACAGTTAATAACTAGCATGTTAGGCTCATGGACTGATGGTATCTGTTAGCTCCAGTTAATAACTAGCATGTTAGACTCATGGACTGATGGTATCTGGTAGCTACAGTTAATAACTAGCATGTTAGACTGATGGACTGATGGTATAAATCTTTTGACCTATAATACATGATATTAACGATGAAAACCAATTGTAAAAAGCAATTGAGTTAAAAGGGATATAAAACAGGTGAGAGTCCCCACCCTTTCTACCTCTCTACCCCCTCTCTCTCTCTCTCTCTACCCTCTCTACCCTCTCTCTCTCTCTCTGTATCTCTCTCTCTCTCTCTCTACCCTCTCTACCCTCTCTCTCTCTACTCTCTCTCTCTCTCTCTCTACCCTCTCTCTCTCTCTCTCCTCTCTCTCTACCCTCTCTACCCTCTCTCTCTAGCCTCTCTACCCTCTCTACCCTCTCTCTCTCTCTCTCCCTCTTCCTACACCACTCCTCTCTCTCTCTCCCTCTCTCTCTACCCTCTCTACCCTCTCTCTCCCTCTCTCTCTCTCTACCCTCTCTCTCTCTCTCTCTACCCTCTCTCCCCTCTCTCTCTCTCTCTCTCTCTCTCTCTCTATCTCTCTACCCTCTCTCTCTCTCTACCCTCTCTACCCTCTCTCTCTCTCTCTCTCTCTACCCTATCTACCCTCTCTCTCTCTCCACCACCCTCTCTCCCTATCTACCCTCTCTCTCTCTCTCTCTCTCTCTCTCTCTCCCTCTCTCTCTCTCCACCACCCTCTCT
>CM042392.1:35027087-35059045 GCA_023634145.1 Thymallus thymallus
ACCAACCAACCCAGACAGAGACAGTTACCAACCCAGACAGAGACAGTTACCAACCAACCCAGACAGAGACAGTTACCAACCAACCCAGACAGAGACAGTTACCAACCAGACAGAGACAGTTACCAACCAACCCAGACAGAGACAGTTACCAACCAACCCAGACAGAGACAGTTACCAACCAACCCAGATAGAGACAGTTACCAACCCAGACAGAGACAGTTACCAACCAACCCAGACAGAGACAGTTACCAACCAACCCAGACAGAGACAGTTACCAACCAACCCAGACAGAGACAGTTACCAACCAACCCAGACAGAGACAGTTACCAACCAGACAGAGACAGTTACCAACCAACCCAGACAGAGACCGTTACCAACCCAGACAGAGACAGTTACCAACCAACCCAGACAGAGACAGTTACCAACCAACCAACCCAGACAGAGACAGTTACCAACCAACCCAGACAGAGACAGTTACCAACCAACCCAGACAGAGACAGTTACCAACCAACCCAGACAGAGACAGTTACCAACCAACCCAGACAGAGACAGTTACCAACCAACCCAGACAGAGACAGTTACCAACCAGACAGAGGGAAAAAAACAAACAGAGTGACTCACAGGAAGGACTTGGCATCCAGGCCTCTGTTTTTCAACTGGCCCATCATGTGATCCCAGGAGCCAGGGTTTCCTCCTCCGCCTCCTCCTCCTCCTCCCCTGAATCTTGAGGTGCCTGCCCCTGCCGGGCTCCCTCGCACCCTCCTGGGGCCTCCTCGAGTGCCTCCACCTTCTACCCCTCCTCCTCCCCCACCTCCCCCACTGCCCCCGCCTCCCCCTGGCTGGCCGGGACCCGGCGGGGGCACCTGGTGTAGCTGGCCCAGGCTTTGTGAGGAGGTGGGTGGGAGGTGAGTGAGGCTTGGGGCAGGTGGTTGGATGAGGGGCTGCTGGAGACTCTGCTGGCGCAGCAGGGTGCGTGGCCGGGCCAGCGGCCCAGCGGAGGGGAGGGAATCCAGGTTGGAGGCAGAGGACATAGCCCCTACTGAGTCTCTGAAGCTGGGAGGGTTGAGCAGCAGGAAGGGGAGGAAGCGAGGGGAGGAAGAGGAGGGCCGGGAGCGGTGGAGGAGGAGAGGGGAGTAGGGAGGAGGAGGATGGGCGGGGGAGAAATGGAAGGAGTGAGAGTAGTGTTGCGGGGAGGAGGCGGGAGAGGAGGAGGAGGAGGAGGAGAGAGAAAGAGAGCAAAGTGAGGCAGCACCAGTAACAGAGATAGCAGTAACAGAGATAGCAGTAACAGAGATAGCAGTAACAGAGAGAGCAGTAGCAGTAACAGAGATAGCAGTAACAGAGAGAGCAGTAGCAGTAACAGAGATAGCAGTAACAGAGATAGCAGTAACAGAGATAGCAGTAACAGAGAGAGCAGTAGCAGTAACAGAGATAGCAGTAACAGAGATAGCAGTAACAGAGATAGCAGCAGTAGAGATAGCAGTAGCAGAGATAGCAGTAATAGTAACAGTAGCAGTAACAGCAGTAGCAGAGATAGCAGTAGCAGTAACAGCAGTAGAAGAGATAGCAGTAGCAGTAGCAGTAACAGTAACATAGATAGCAGTAGCAGTAGCAGCAGCAGTAACAGCAGTAGCAGAGATAGCAGTAGCAGTAACAGCAGTAGAAGAGATAGCAGTAGCAGCAGCAGCAGCAGTAACAGAGATAGCAGTAGCAGTAGCAGCAGCAGTAACAGCAGTAGCAGAGATAGCAGTAGCAGCAGCAGCAGCAGTAACAGAGATAGCAGTAGCAGTAGCAGCAGCAGTAACAGCAGTAACAGAGATAGCAGTAGCAGCAGCAGCAGCAGCAGTAGCAGAGATAGCAGTAGCAGCAGCAGCAGCAGTAACAGAGATAGCAGAGATGGCAGTAGCAGTAGCAGCAGCAGTAACAGATAGCAGCAGCAGTAACAGCAGTAGCAGAGATGGCAGTAGCAGTAGCAGCAGCAGTAACAGAGATAGCAGTAGCAGTAGCAGCAGCAGTAACAGCAGTAACAGAGATAGCAGTAGCAGTAGCAGCAGCAGTAGCAGAGATAGCAGTAGCAGCAGCAGCAGCAGTAACAGAGATAGCAGTAGCAGCAGCAGTAACAGCAGTAGCAGAGATGGCAGTAGCAGTAGCAGCAGCAGTAACAGCAGTAACAGAGATAGCAGTAGCAGTAGCAGCAGCAGCAGCAGTAGCAGAGATAGCAGTAGCAGCAGTAACAGCAGTAACAGAGATAGCAGTAGCAGCAGCAGCAGCAGTAACAGAGATAGCAGCAGCAGTAGCAGCAGCAGTAACAGCAGTAGCAGAGATAGCAGTAGCAGTGGGCTTGTGGGTCTGATCTGAAAGGTCCGTATGGGCGTGGCTGACGCTGTGGGTTTGTGGGTCTGATCTGAAAGGTCCGTATGGGCGTGGCTGACGCTGTGGGTTTGTGGGTCTGATCTGAAAGGTCCGTGTGGGCGTGGCTGACGCTGTGGGTTTGTGGGTCTGATCTGAAAGGTCCGTGTGGGCGTGGCTGACGCTGTGGGTTTGTGGGTCTGATCTGAAAGGTCCGTGTGGGCGTGGCTGACGCTGTGGGCTCTTCAAGGTGAAGGCTTTATTTGTTCCTCTCTCCTCTCAACTTGTACAACCCTATAGCATCCTCTCTTCCTTCTCCTTTCTCTATCTAAATCTCTTTCCTTTTTTAATTCATGCTCCACCCCTAGAGACGTTCTCCCAGCCAACCAACTCCTCAGCCTCACTCCCTCTCTTCTTTTCTCGATCCTCTCCTCACTCCCTCTCTTCTCTTCTCGATCCTCTCCTCACTCCCTCTCTTCTCTTCTCGATCCTCTCCTCACTCCCTCTCTTCTCTTCTCGATCCTCTCCTCACTCCCTCTCTTCTCTTCTCGATCCTCTCCCCTCTTCCTCTCCTTCTTCTATGTCTTTTATCTTTCTTTATCTGTTTTCAAGTCGTTCCCCTGCTTTAATAGCAGTACCTCTCCATCAGAACAAGATAGATTATTTTTTATTTAATTTAATTTTTCTAGCTCGGTATCCAAAATGCTCCTTTAAAGTGTTCCTCTCTGAAAGTATCTTCTTTCTCCCTTCCCTGACACTGTAATCCAGGCTATCTGAACTGGGTCAACACTGCTATTCACATTATGACTGAACACGTGTCTCTTTCAGACTGCTTTTTAAATGGTCTGGTATTGAATTTATATAACTTGTCAAACGGGTAAAGGAAAGTCAAACGGGTAAAGGAAATAGTTGAAGAGGCCACTTGGAAGAAGATGGAGGCTTTATATAAATAGAGAGAGAAAGATGGGAGGCAGAAAGATAAGACCAATGAGGAAGAGAGAGAAAGTGAGGGAATGAGGGAAGAGAGAGAGAGAAAATGGGCTGAGAGACACCAACACAAGAGACACCAAAATATGAGACACCAACGCAAGAGACACCAACGCAAGAGACACCAACGCAAGAGACACCAACACAAGAGACACCAACACAAGAGACACCAACACAAGAGACACCAAAATATGAGACACCAACACAAGAGACACCAACGCAAGAGACACCAACGCAAGAGACACCAACACAAGAGACACCAACACAAGAGACACCAACACAAGAGACACCAACACAAGAGCTACCAACACAAGAGACACCAACGTAAGAGACATCAACGCAAGAGACACAAACACAAGAGACACCAACGCAAGAGACACAGATACTTATAGAATCCAATTATAGACAGGGGGCAAAGAGAGAACGAGGGGAGGAGGAGATGAGAGGAGAGAAAGAGGGGAGAGGTCGTGAAGGAGTGAATGTGTTGCGGAGACAGAGAAATCATAGGCAGCAGGAGATGTGAAAAAGAAGGGAGGTGCGAAACATTTTCTGACACGTTGTGATTAGGCTCTAAGACACGTCATTCAGACAGTGAGCTCCAGTACTGAGTTGACGACACACACATCATGTGAAACTCAACTGTGTGTTTACAAAGTCTTGAGTTAGAAGTTAGAAGATATCGATCCTTCAGACTGTTATTTTAACGAGAAACATACACAAAAATACTTATTAGAGAGAAGCAGACTGTTTGTGATTGTTTAACAGACTGTGAGTGTTTAACATACTATTTATGAGTGACAGACTGTGAGTGACAGACTGTGAGTAACATACTGTGAGTGAGTGACAGACTGTGAGTGTGTAACAGACTGTGAGTGTGTAACAGACTGTGAGTAACATACTGTGAGTGTGTAACAGACTGTGAGTAACATACTGTGAGTGAGTGACAGACTGTGAGTGAGTAACAGACTGTGAGTGTGTAACAGACTGTGTGTAATAGACTGTGAGTAACAGACTGTGAGTAACAGACTGTGAGTGACAGACTGTGTGAGTGACAGACTGTGAGTGAGTAACAGACTGAGTGAGTGACAGACTGTGAGTGAGTAACAAACTGTAAGTGACAGACTGTGAGTAACAGACTGTGAGTGACAGGCTGTGAGTGACAGGCTGTGAGTGAGTGACAGACTGTGAGTGAGTAACAGACTGTGAGTGAGTAAAAGACTGTGAGAGACTGTGAGCATGTAACAGACTGTGAGTGACAGACTGTGAGAGACTGTGAGCATGTAACAGACTGTGAGTGACAGACTGTGAGTGACAGACTGTGAGTGTGTAACAGACTGTGAGTGACAGACTGTGAGTGAGTAACAGACTGTGAGCGTGTAACAGACTGTGATTGACAGACTGTGAGTGACAGACTGTGAGTGACAGACTGTGAGTGAGTAACAGACTGTGAGTGACAGACTGTGTGAGTGACAGACTGTGAGTGAGTAACAGACTGTGAGAGACTGTGAGCATGTAACAGACTGTGAGTGACAGACTGTGAGAGACTGTGAGCATGTAACAGACTGTGAGTGACAGACTGTGAGTGACAGACTGTGAGTGTGTAACAGACTGTGAGTGACAGACTGTGAGTGAGTAACAGACTGTGAGCGTGTAACAGACTGTGATTGACAGACTGTGAGTGACAGACTGTGAGTGACAGACTGTGAGTGAGTAACAGACTGTGAGTGACAGACTGTGTGAGTGACAGACTGTGAGTGAGTAACAGACTGAGTGAGTGACAGACTGTGAGTGAGTAACAGACTGTGAGTGAATACAAACTGTAAGTGACAGACTGTGAGTGAGTGACAGACTGTGAGTGAGTAACAGACTGTGAGTGAGTAAAAGACTGTGAGAGACTGTGAGCATGTAACAGACTGTGAGTGACAGACTGTGAGAGACTGTGAGCATGTAACAGACTGTGAGTGACGGACTGTGAGTGACAGACTGTGAGCGTGTAACAGACTGTGAGTGACAGACTGTGAGTGACAGACTGTGAGTGAGTAACAGACTGTGAGCGTGTAACAGACTGTGATTGACAGACTGTGAGTGACAGACTGTGAGTGAGTAACAGACTGTGAGCGTGTAACAGACTGTGATTGACAGACTGTGAGTGACAGACTGTGAGTGTGTAACAGACTGTGAGTGACAGACTGTGAGTGACAGACTGTGAGTGAGTAACAGACTGTGAGCGTGTAACAGACTGTGATTGACAGACTGTGAGTGACAGACTGTGAGTGAGTAACAGACTGTGAGCGTGTAACAGACTGTGATTGACAGACTGTGAGTGACAGACTGTGAGTGAGTAACAGACTGTGAGCGTGTAACAGACTGTGATTGACAGACTGTGAGTGACAGACTGTGAGTGAGTAACAGACTGTGAGTGACAGACTGTGAGTGACAGACTGTGAGTGAGTAACAGACTGTGAGCGTGTAACAGACTGTGATTGACAGACTGTGAGTGACAGACTGTGAGTGAGTAACAGACTGTGAGTGACAGACTGTGAGTGACAGACTGTGAGTGAGTAACAGACTGTGATTGACAGACTGTGAGTGACAGACTGTGAGTGACAGACTGTGATTGACAGACTGTGAGTGACAGACTGTGAGTGAGTAACAGACTGTGAGTGTGCCACATCAGTATGTCCTATATGGTTTCTGTATGGGCCATGCAGGCTAGGATTATTCAGTGTGTAAAAATGTGTTGGTAGATACAGATGGCCATTAATAGACTCCTATATAGAATCCATTGTCTCTGAGTATGTCCTATAGGTAGTTATCCATGCAGGGTACTGTACTAGACTGGTTAGGAGCTGGTGTGATGATAATGTACAAAGCTATTGCTACAGTCTAATTCTGCAGTATATTGTTAGCTCAGAGTTCACATCTTCAGCTCGTTATTCCTACCCAGCCCAGCCCAAACCCCAGCCAGTCATCACACCTTTCAGAGCACCACACCACCAAACCAACACCACGCTAGCATATTACTCACCTTGGAACATGGTACTGGGGGCCCCTCCCTAACTCCTAATCTCACCCTACGTCCCCTCCCTCACCCTTCCTACTATTATCATCAATACGCTCTGCCATCCTCAGTGTACCTATATCTGAACATCTATACCCTCTGTCCTCTGTCCTCTACCTATACCATCTATACCCTCTGCCCTCTACCTATATCTGAACCATCTATACCCTCTGCCCTCTACCTATATCTGAACCATCTATACCCTCTGTCCTCTACCTATATCTGAACCATCTATACCCTCTGTCCTCTAACTATATCTGAACATCTATACCCTCTGTCCTCTACCTATATCTGAACATCTATACCCTCTGTCCTCTACCTATATCTGAACCATCTATACCCTCTGTCCTCTACCATCTATACCCTCTGCCCTCTACCTATATCTGAACCATCTATACCCTCTGCCCTCTAACTATATCTGAACATCTATACCCTCTGCCCTCTACCTATATCTGAACCATCTATACCCTCTGTCCTCTAACTATATCTGAACATCTATACCCTCTGTCCTCTACCTATATCTGTACCATCTAGACCCACTGCCCTCTACCATCTATACCCTCTGCCCTCTACCTATATCTGAACCATCTATACCCTCTGCCCTCTAACTATATCTGAACATCTATACCCTCTGTCCTCTGTCCTCTACCTATACCATCTATACCCTCTGTCCTCTACCTATACCATCTATACCCTCTGTCCTCTACCTATACCATCTATACCCTCTGTCCTCTACCTATACCATCTATACCCTCTGTCCTCAACCTGTACCGTCTATACCCTCTGTCCTCTACCTGTACCATCTATACCCTCTGTCCTCTACCTATACCATCTATACCCTCTGTCCTCTAACTATATCTGAACCATCTATACCCTCTGCCCTCTACCTATATCTGTACCATCTATACCCTCTGTCCTCTACCATCTATACCCTCTGCCCTCTACCTATACCATCTATACCCTCTGTCCTCTACCTATACCATCTATACCCTCTGCCCTCTACCTATACCATCTATACCCTCTGTCCTCTACCTATATCTGAACCATCTATACCCTCTGTCCTCTACCTATACCATCTATACCCTCTGTCCTCTACCTATATCTGAACCATCTATACCCTCTGTCCTCTACCTATACCATCTATACCCTCTGCCCTCTACCTATACCATCTATACCCTCTGTCCTCTACCTATACCATCTATACCCTCTGTCCTCTACCTATCCCATCTATACCCTCTGCCCTCTACCTATACCATCTATACCCTCTGCCCTCTACCTATACCATCTATACCCTCTGTCCTCTACCTATACCATCTATACCCTCTGTCCTCTACCTATCCCATCTATACCCTCTGCCCTCTACCTATACCATCTATACCCTCTGCCCTCTACCTATACCATCTATACCCTCTGCCCTCTACCTATACCATCTATACCCTCTGTCCTCTACCTATACCATCTATACCCTCTGCCCTCTACCTATATCTGATCCATCTATACCCTCTGTCCTCTACCTATATCTGTACCATCTATACCCTCTGTCCTCTACCTATATCTGTACCATCTATACCGTCTGTCCTCTACCTATACCATCTATACCCTCTGTCCTCTACCTATACCATCTATACCCTCTGTCCTCTACCTATACCATCTATGCCCTCTGCCCTCTACCATCTATACCCTCTGCCCTCTACCTATATCTGAACCATATTTACCCTCTGTCCTCTACCTATACCATCTATACCCTCTGCCCTCTACCTATACCATCTATACCCTCTGTCCTCTACCTATACCATCTATACCCTCTGTCCTCTACCTATACCATCTATACCCTCTGCCCTCTACCTATACCATCTATACCCTCTACCCTCTACCTATACCATCTATACACTCTGCCCTCTACCTATATCTGAACCATCTATACCCTCTGTCCTCTACCTATATCTGAACCATCTATACCCTCTGTCCTCTACCTATACCATCTATACCCTCTGTCCTCTACCTATATCTGTACCATCTATACCCTCTGTCCTCTACCTATACCATCTATACCCTCTGCCCTCTACCTATACCATCTATACCCTCTGCCCTCTACCTGTATCATAACCCCCTTATTACCATCTATACCGTCTGTCCTCTACCTATACCATCTATACCCTCTGTCCTCTACCTATACCATCTATACCCTCTGTCCTCTACCTATACCATCTATACCCTCTGCCCTCTACCTATACCATCTATACCCTCTGCCCTCTACCTATACCATCTATACCCTCTGTCCTCTACCTGTACCATCTATACCCTCTGCCCTCTACCTATACCATCTATACCCTCTGCCCTCTACCTGTATCATAACCCCCTTATTACCATCTATACCCTCTACCCTTTACCTATACAGATGTAGGATCTTAATTTGATCATTCTGTTGCAGGAGAAGTTTCCTGTAGTTCAGGATTTTTCAAAATTGTAGTGTATTTGAGTTTTAAAAAGCCTTCTGAAGTTTCCCTTACAAAAAATGTATCAACCCACCCAAAGAAATGCAATTAATTATAATCCGCATAATAATTCACATTTCCTGTTGCGGCAGGATTATTTTCCTGCTGTAGCAAACTGGATCAGTTTAAGATCCTACATCTGTACCTGTACCATGCCCCCCTTATAACTCACTTGTTGGGTCTAAGTCCTCCTGCCTGCATGTGGCTAATAACCCTGGTGCTGTCTTGTACCATCAATAAACTGTACAATGAGTGCACAAAACATTAAGGACACCTGCTCTTTCCATGACAGACTGACCAGGTGAATCCAGGTGAAAGCTATGATCCCTTATTGCTGTCACTTGTTAAATCCACTTCAATCAGTGTAGATGAAGGGGAGGAGACAGGTTCAATATTTCTTTTCAAGCCTTGAGACATTTGAGACATGGATTGTGTATGTGTGCCATTCAGGGGGTGAATGAGCAAGACAACATATTTAAGTGCCTTTGAATGGGGTATGGTAGTAGTTTCCAGGCACACTGATTTGTGTCAAGAACTGCAACGCTGCTGGGTTTTTCACACTCAACAGTTTCCTGTGTGTATCAAGAATGGTCCACCATTCCAAAGGACATCCCTCAACTTGACACAACTGTGGGAAGCATTGGAGTCAACATGGGCCAGCATCCCTGTGGAACGCTTTCGACACCTTGTAGAGTCCATGCCCCGACAAATTGAGGCTGTTCTGAGGGCAAAAAGGGGGAAAGTGTCCTTAATGTTTCGTCCACTCAGTGTATATACATTATACTGTATCTCTCCAGACACTCATCTCTCCAGAACAGTGTCTATATACAACCCTTATAACTCACTTGGTGGGTCTGAGTCCTCCCGCCTGCATATGGCTCTGGACCGCCTGCCACCTCCCGGCCTTGCCCCCCGACATCACCATGCTGGTATCGCCAGACATGAGGCTGACTCCACTCCCAGACATCATCTTCATACTGTCACTGTGACAGGGACCCGCTGGACACTCCCCATCCCCCCCCCGCCCCACCGCTACCCATGCCCCTGTCTGCCCCCCCGGCACTTCCCCACTAGGAAGGAGAGAGAGGACAAGGAGACAGTAGAGACAGAGAGAGAGGAGGAGGACAAGGAGAGAGAGGAGAGAGAGATGAGAGAGAGGGGGATAGAAAGAAGACAATGAGAAAGAGAGAGAGAGAGAGAGAGAGAGAGAGAGAGAGGGGAGGGAGAGAGAGAGAGAGAGAGAGAGAGAGAGAGAGAGAGAGAGAGAGAGAGAGAGAGAGAGAGAGAGAGAGAGAGAGAGCATGGTAAAGGAAGCAAAGCTGATTAGGTGTGGAGGTGTGTTAAAGGGGATGGCATAAGTTATCCAGGTCACAGGAGAGCTGAGACAGAAGAGACAGAGGCAGGTAGATCAGGTAGATCAGGTAGAGACAGAAGACACAGAGACAGGTAGATCAGGTAGAGACAGAAGAGACAGAAGATACAGAGACAGGTAGATCAGTTAGAGACAGAAGAGACAGAAGACACAGAGGCAGGTAGATCAGGTAGATCAGGTAGATCAGGTAGAGACAGAAGACACAGAGGCAGGTAGATCAGTTAGAGACAGAAGACACAGAGGCAGGTAGATCAGGTAGATCAGGTAGAGACAGAAGACACAGAAGACACAGAGGCAGGTAGATCAGGTAGATCAGTTAGAGACAGAAGTCACAGAGGCAGGTATATCAGGTAGATCAGGTGGAGACAGAAGAGACAGAAGACACAGAGGCAGGAAGATCAGGTAGATCAGTTAGAGACAGAAGAGACAGAGGCAGGTAGGTCAGGTAGATCAGGTATATTAGGTAGATCAGGTAGATCAGGGAGAGACAGAAGACACATAGTCAGGTAAATCAGGGAGATCAGGGAGAGACAGAAGAGACATAGGCAGGTAGATCAGGTATAGACAGACAAGACAGAGGCAGGTAGATCAGGTATATCAGGTAGATCAGTTAGAGACAGAAGAGACAGAGGCAGGTAGGTCAGGTAGATCAGGTATATCAGGTATATTAGGTAGATCAGGTAGATCAGGGAGAGACAGAAGACACATGGTCAGGTAAATCAGGGAGATCAGGGAGAGACAGAAGAGACATAGGCAGGTAGATCAGGTATAGACAGACAAGACAGAGGCAGGTAGATCAGGTATATCAGGTAGATCCGGGAGAGGCAGAAGAGACATATGCAGGTAGATCAGGTATATCAGGGAGAGGCAGAAGAGACATAGGCAGGTAGATCAGGTAGATCAGGGAGAGGCAGAAGAGACACAGTAAGGTATATCAGGTATATCAGGTATATTAAGTAGATCAGGTAGATCAGGGAGAGACAGAAGAGACATAGGCAGGTAGATCAGGTAGATCAGGGAGAGACAGAAGAGACATAGGCAGGTAGATCAGGTAGATCAGGGAGAGACAGAAGAGACATAGGCAGGTAGATGGAGGGAGGTCTGTAGTCCTGTCAGTAGGCGGAGGAGAGGAGGAGGGAGATTCACTGGGGAAGCCTGCAAAGGAGTAAGGACCAGGGGGAAAGGAACACTGCCACTACCTCGCTCTCCACAATGGCACATGAATGGAGGAGAAAACTGAAGATGGGGAGAAACCTGGTAGCAAGGAGTCAGTCTCACCAGCTCAGCTTCCAGGACCAGTATTTCTGTGTTATTGTGTAGAGGTTGTTTGTTTAACTCACATTCTATGACCACTTTGACCTTGAGATGTGCTATTCCACACAACAGCACAATTCAGTGGTAGTCCACCGTCTCTCACATTTCTACTGTATTGTATGTGGACAAATACATAAACCATTCAGTAGCATCGCTAAGGTTACAGAACCATGTATTAGAAGTGTTTCAATAGCAGTGTGGAGCATACTAGTGAATAGGAAACAGAAATACATATACTTGGTCTAGAGGTGTTTAAGCCACTGAGACACATTCAAAATCTAGAGGAGGAGTTTAACTGCACATAAATGAAACCATGCTGTGTTAAGCTCTACTGACGATTTCATCACCATAGGTATCCACAATGAACGTTGTTAGCATGTGTTAGGTTCATCTTATATTAGTGTTTGAAGACGACATTAAGATTTTGAGGAGAGTAGGCTATGCAATTTGATTTAATTTATGCCACAGGGCATACCACTATTCCTGGGGCACAGAGCAGAACATGTGTGTCATGCTGTTGCGATGTGATGCCTGTATCTCCCTAACTCTAATAACATCTGCTTTTAGGGATCAAATCAATGGCCCTGCACTATATAGGAAATAGTGGGCCCTAGTGTGTCTCTGATGACAACAGTGCTGATGGGCAGTAAAGGACAGTAGTGCCCTCTTGTGACACCAGTATGATAAATTATTATACAGAGAGTACGATTAATTATTATACAGAGAGTATGATAAATTATTATACAGAGAGTATGATACATTATTATACAGAGTATGATTCATTATTATACAGAGAGTATTATGCATTATTATACAGAGTATGATTCATTATTATACAGAGAGTATGATTCAATATTATACAGAGCATGTGATTCATTACTATACACAGAGTATGATTCATTATTAAACAGAGTATGATTCATTAAAATACACAGAGTATTATGCATTATTATACAGAGTATGATTCATTATTATACAGAGTATGATTCCTTATTATACAGAGAGTATGATTCAATATTATACAGAGCATGTGATTCATTACTATACACAGAGTACGATTCATTATTATACAGAGTATGATTCATTATTATACAGAGAGAATGATTCATTATTATACAGAGAATATGATTCATTATTATACAGAGAGTATGATTCATTATTATACAGAGAGAATGATTAATTAGCATACAGAGTATGATTCATTATTATACAGAGAGAATGATTAATTACTATACAGAGTATGATTCATTATTATACAGAGAGAATGATTAATTACTATACAGAGTATGACTCATTATTATACAGAGAAAAGTATTAATTTTTAAACAAAGAGTATGATTCATTAAAATACACAGAGAATATGATTCATTATTATACAAAGTATTATGCATTATTATACAGAGAGAATTATTCATTATTATACAGAGTCAGATTCATTACTATACAGAGAGTATGATTCATTATTATACAGAGAATATGATTCATTATTATACAAAGAGTATGATTCAATATTATACAGAGTATAAATCATTATTATACAAAGATTATGATTCATTATTATACAGAGAGTATGATTCATTATTATACAAAGAGTATGATTCATTATTATACAGAGAGTATGATTCATTATTATACAGAGAGTATGATTCATTATTATACAGAGAGTATGATTCATTATTATACAGAGAGTATGATTCATTATTATACAGACAGTATGATTCATTATTATAAAGAGAGTATGATTCATTATTATACAGAGAGTATGATTCATTATTATACAGAGTATGATTCTTTATTATACAGAGAGTATGATTCATTATTATACAGAGTATGATTCTTTATTATACAGAGAGTATGATTCATTATTATACAGAGAGTAGGATTCATTACTATACAGAGAGTATGATTCATTATTATACAGAGAGTATGATTCATTATTATACAGAGAGTATGATTCATTACTATACAGAGAGTATGATTCATTATTATACAGAGAGTATGATTCATTACTATACAGAGAGTATGATTCATTATTATACAGAGTATGATTCTTTATTATACAGAGTATGATTCTTTATTATACAGAGTATGATTCTTTATTATACAGAGAGTATGATTCATTATTATACAGAGAGTATGATTCATTATTATACAGAGTATGATTCTTTATTATACAGAGAGGGATCACATATAGTAGATATAGTATCCTGTGGCTCAGTGAGGTTGTGGGTTCAAGTCCAGTTAGGACCACATAAATATGTATGAGTTTGTACACCAGTATGTTTCATTATTATGCACTGACAGGATACACAGATGATGCATGTAAAGTACTGCATGCATCCTTGTGCTGGCACAATGCTGAGGTGTTGGGTTCAAATCCACTTGAGATCACATGTACCCAAGGTTGTGGGTTCAATTCCCAGAGGGTTCACATACACATACAAAATATGTACTGTATGCACTCACTGTACTGTAAATACCTCTACTGTAAATCAATGTACTGTAAATCACTGTGCTGTAAATCACTGTACTGTAAATCACTGTACTGTAAATCACTGTACTGTAAATCACTGTGCTGTAAATCACTGTGCTGTAAATCACTGTACTGTAAATCCCTGTACTGTAAATCCCTGTACTGTAAATCACTGTACTGTGAGTCGCTCTGGATTAGAGTGTCTGCTAATATAATAATGACTAGATGACCAACAAGGCAACACACAAGGGATTATAGATGTGGTAGTTTGTAGCATTGAGGTGAATTAGGGATTATAGATGTGGTAGTTTGTAGCATTGAGGTGAATTAGGGATTATAGATGTGGTAGTTTGTAGCATTGAGGTGAATTAGGGATTATAGATGTGGTAGTTTGTAGCATTGAGGTGAATTAGGGACGAGTTCAAACAGGTGCAGTTAATACAGGTAATGAGTGGAGAACAGGAGGGCTTCTTAAAGAAAAACTAACAGGTCTGTGAGAGCAGGAATTCTTACTGGTTGGTAGGTGATCAAATACTTATGTCATGCAATAAAATGCAAATTACTTATTTAAAAATAATACAATGTGATTTTCTGGATTTTTCACAGTTGAAGTGTACCTATGATAAAAAATTACAGACCTCTACATGCTTTGTAAGTAGGAAAACCTGCAAAATCGGCAATGTATCAAATACTTGTTCTCCCCACTGTATGTGCAGTATGTGGTTACGCATCCTATTTCCTAAAGTGCACTACTCATAATAGGGAATAGTACAGTGCACTACTCATAATAGGGAACAGTACAGTGCACTACTCATAATAGGGAACAGTACAGTGCACTACTCATAATAGGGAATAGTACAGTGCACTACTCATAATAGGGAACAGTACAGTGCACTACTCATAATAGGGAACAGGGTGTTTTCAGACACACTATGTTCGCTGATGCCCGGCTATCCGTCTTGACGACATGTTAAGAGAGACGGCATTACCAACACCTCCCGGAGCCTTGACGCTCCCTCCATCCAAACTACAGAAGACGCCCTGACTCCGAGTTCTCACCTATGGAGGTGGGCAGCTCCACCTACCCCAACACAGAACACAGACCTCCTGGTTATGTCTTTTCATGCATGTCTTCTGCTATGATAGATTCTGGATCAGCGGGGAATCTTATAGATGAGGAGCTGGTCGCCGAATGGGGGCTGAACACCGTGCCGCTGTCTCCGCCACTACCTGTTACCTCACTGGACAATAGACCACTCGGATCAGGCACCATTACACACGTCACTATCCCCATCACCTTCACCATCACCGTTCTCACACAGCCGGATCACCACGAGGAGTTGTCATTCCACATCGCCACGTCACCCATTCACCAGATTGTCTTGGGATTGCCCTGGCTCAGACTACACAACCCCACCATCAACTGGATCACCAAGGGGATCCCAGCCTGGTCTACCTCATGCCGGAAGACCTGCCTGCCGGTGGTGTGTTGTTCCACGTCAGTGGAGAGTCCGGATTTCGCCCTCCAGCCGGACATTCCACGTGAGCATGCAGATCTCTCCGCTGTCTTCCACCTCACAGGTCCTGGGACTGCATTTGTTGTCGCATTTACTCCCTTTCCCTGGCGGAGACTGAGGCCATGGAGAAGTATATTACGGAGACTCTGAAACGGGCGAATCAGACGATCTACATCTCCTGCCTCCGCCAGCTTCTTCTTCGTGGCCAAGAAAGACAAGGGCTGAGACCGTGCATTGAATACAGGGGGCTGAACGCGGTTACCACCAAGTACTGGTACCCCCTCCCTCTGGTTCCGTAGGCCATCGAGCCACTAAGACGGGGCCCGGTATTTTACCAAGTTGGACCTGAGGAGTGCATACAACTTGATCCGAATCAGAGAGGGCCACTATGAATACCTCGTCATGCCCTTCGGCCTCGCCAACACACCTGCTGTATTTCAGTCTTTCGTTTACATCTACGATATCATGGTCTACTTGGCTACGTTCGAGGAACACGTCAGAGCTGTCCTGCTCCGCTTCCGGGAACACAACTTCTACAAACAGGCCATCTCCTTCCTGGGATACAGGATCAGTCCCCAGGGAGTGTTCATGGAGAAGGAGAAGACGAACGCTGTCAGGTCATGGCCAGTTCCCACCACCATCAAGGGCCTACAGAGCGTCTTGGGCTTCACCAATTTCTACAGACGTTTCATCAGGTCCTTCAGCTCCATAGCTGCCCCGCTCACCTCTCTCCTTAAGGGTGGGCCTCAGAAGCTCACATGGAACCCTGAGGCTGACGCTGCCTTCAAGAGGCTGAAAGGGAAGTTCACCACAGCACCCATCCTAAAACACCCAGATTCCTCGCTCTGGAGGAATGGAGACACTGGCCATTCCGGATTCTTACTAACCACCGGAATTTGGAGTACATACGGGCAGCGAAACGGATGAACTCTCGTCAAGCCAAGTGGGCCCAATATCTGACATGTTTTCAATTCACTCTGTCATATCCAAAAATATGAAAGCCGATGAGCTGTCCAGGATGCACCATACAGGAGAAAGGAAGGATCTGGGTGGGGTCCTATCCTGCCCCCGTCTCTCATTGTGGCAACTGTCATTTGGGATGTTGACGAAGACATCCGCCTGGTGGCTTAGGAGGACCCCGCGCCTGCCAACGTTCCTCCGGGACGTGAGTATGTACCTCCCAGTGTCCTTGACCGACTGCTGGTCTGGGCGCACACATCCCTTTCGACAGGACACTCTGGTATCACGCACACCCTGAATTCTCTGTCACAAAAATACTGGTGGCCCACCTTGGCTACTGATGTCACTCACTACATCAACTCCTGCTCTGTATATGCCCAAACGAAGACACCTCGGAACACACCTGTCACCGACCTCCCACGGTCTGACGGCTTCACCACAGTTATGGTGGTTGTAGATCGGTTTTCAAAATCATGACGTTTTTTGCCACTAACGGGTCTTCCTTCTGCTCTCCAGGTCGGTGAGGTTCTGTTCCAACAGGTCTTACGGCACTATGGTCTTCCGGAGGACATCGTCTCGGACCGCCTCACTTCCGGGAATAGCCCTCAGTTAAATGGGCAGGTGGAGCGCATGAAGCAGGAGCTGGGGAGGTTTCTTTGTTGCCAATGTCAGGACCGGCAGGGTGAGTGGGCGAGGTTTCTACCACTGGGCAGAAAACGCCCACAACTCCCTCATTCATTTCTCCACGGGGCTCACCCCCTTCCAATGCGTCCTGGGGTACCAGACGGCCCTGGCCCCTTGGACACCCAGCCAGACAGATGCGCCCGCTGTCGACGAGTGGTTCCGAAGGGCTGGACAGGTCTGGGACGCCGCCCATGTCCATCTTCAGAGGGCCATTCGTCGGCAGAAGGACCAAGCTGACCGCCACTGCAGTGAGGGTCCCGTATTCCATCCTGGGGATCGTGTCTGGTTGTCCACTCGGAACCTCGCTCTCCGACCTGCCCTGCAAGAAACTGAGTCCCCGGTTTGTGGGGCCATTTAAGGCTCCGGCGGATTAATGAGGTATCATACCGGCTGCTTCTTCCCCCTCACTACCATATCTCACCTACCTTTCATGTGTCTCTCCTCAGGCCGGTGGTTCCTGGTCCGCTGGAGGATGCCATCCCCCGGGGCATGCCCACTCCCCCCCTGGACATTGACGGGAGTCCGACATATGCTGTTAGGGACCTGCTAGACTCCTCGTCCTCGGGCCGCCCTCTTGTTAGTTTTGTGACGTGTATTTTCGTGCTTTGTTATTTTCTGTGCTAGATAAAGTAAAACCTTATCTCTTGGATTCCTGCGTCTGCGTCCTGCCTCTTTACATTCTTCGGTACTCGTCACACACAACAACAGGTGTGTGATTATTATTTATCCAGGGTCATAGGCCGTCCTTGTAAATAAGAATTTGTTCTTAACTGACTTGCCTAGTTAAATAAAGGTTCAATTTTTAAAAAAATACTGAGGACTGGACAGACATTTTACTTTTACTTATTGATTAATGATCGGTTACCAGGTCAATATTGGTTCATCCTAAATAACGTTGCCTGAGATTGATTGTATTTCATCGCTCTGTAATTCGGCACAATGCAGTTCTATGTTGTAGGCATATGTGTTGTGGTGTGTGTGTGTGTGTGTGTGTGTGTGTGTGTGTGTGTGTGTGCGTGTGCGTGTGCGTGTGCGGGTGCGGGTGCGTGTGCGTGTGCGTGTGCGTGTGTGTGGTGTGGTGTGGTGTGTGCGTGTGTGCGTGTGTGCGTGATAAATGAGGATCACTGTCACTACAAGACAAGAAGCTGCAGATCTCAGTGGAACCCTGAGGGAAATCATTTTATATCACATCTCATATCACACGTCTTTCTCCTCAAGTCACATCACATTGGCTGCGTCCAAAATGGCGCCCCTATTCCCTATATAGTGCACTACTTTTGACCAGAGCCCTACAGAGTTATTCTCAACAATGTCTGTCGGCTTTTGAATTGAATTGCCTCCCTCGTGTCTTTCCTACGATACAGAGGTATATTATCAAATATGACTGAGTTCTACTCTCATATTGTTGTGCTGGTAGATGTATATGAACAGTTCCATCCACATATTGTATTGCATGTTGAAAACACCAGCTATATAGTTCCATCCGTTTAGCTTACATCTTATGTCGTGGTCAAATTTACGTTGGGATCCATGATTTAAATCTTCAGTAGGATTCAGGGGAACGCAGCCTTCATCATCAGACAGAACTGACCAGAGGAGGCTGCTGTGAGGAGCTATAGGAGGACAGGTTCATTGCAATGGCTGGAGACGGTGTCAACCACGTTTGACTTCGTTCCATTGATTCCATTCCAGCCATTACAATGAGCCATCCTCCTATAGCTCCTCCCACCAGCCTCCACTGGAACTGACAGACAGCAAATCCCTCTATACAGTCTAACGCTACATAGCCACCACCTTCCATAGTACAGGCTTCTATACAGTAATATACACCACCGCCTTCCATCTACTACAGAACTAAGCCCAGGACCTCCTTAATCGAACTGGTCCCTCATGTCCCCAGGCTATTAACAGATACCAAAAACAGTACTGCTACTGGGCCCTTTGATGGTCAGGTCTATTTAACAGATAGTATGGAGTACAGGGATAGTCCAGTCTCAGGTCTATTTGAGATGAACAGTCAGTCAGTATGCCAGTCAGCAAGCCAGTTAGCCAGCCAGTCAGCCAATCAGCCAGTCATCATAGAGTTTATTACATAACATATCCAGACTGAAACCCATTTGTAAGATGTCCATGTCTCAGTGCCCAAAGGAGGCTCAAGCTGTGAATGTCCTGGCTTGGGTTGTACTTGTTCATTGTACGCCACTACTCAACATATCCTTTGCGAAAATAATTACTTAATTGTCATAAAGCTACAGGCCTGAATTTGGGAAGCTGTTCAATTGGTCACTTCAATTCTTCATATTTACTGTAGCCACAGGAATGCATTGATTAATGACTTAAAACTCAACCTACAGCATTATATAAACACTATATAAACACTATATAAACCTACAACACTATATAAACACTATATAAACCTACAGCACTATATAAACACTACATAAACACTATATAAACCTACAGCACTATATAAACACTATATAAACACTGTATAAACACTATATAAACACTATATAAACCTACAGCACTATATAAACACTATATAAACATTATATAAACACTATATAAAATTACAGCACTATATACACCTACAGCACTATATAAACACTATACAAACCTACAGCATTATATAAACACTATATAAACATACAGCACAATATAAACACTATATAAACATACAGCACAAAATAAACACACAGCACAATATAAACACTATATAAACCTACAGCATTATATAAACACTATATTAACACTATATAAACATACAGCACTGTATAAACACTATATAAACATATAGCACTGTATAAACACGATATAAACATACAGCACAATATAAATACTATATAAACATACAGCACAATATAAACACTATATAAACATACAGCACTGTATAAACACTATATAAACATACAGCATTATATAAAGACTATATAAACATACAGCACTATATTAACACTATATAAACATACAGCACTGTATAAACACTATATAAACATACAGCACAATATAAACACTATATAAACATACAGCACTGTATAAACACTATATAAACATACAGCATTATATAAAGACTATATAAACATACAGCACTATATTAACACTATATAAACATACAGCACAATATAAACACTATATAAACATATAGCACTGTATAAACACTATATAAACATACAGCACAATATAAACACTATATAAACCTACAGCATAATATAAACACTATATAAACATACAGCACTATATAAACACTATATAAACATACAGCACTATATAAACACTATATAAACATAGAGCACAATATAAACACTATATAAACATACAGCATTATATAAACACTGTATAAACACTATATAAACATACAGCACAATATAAACACTATATAAACATACAGCATTATATAAACACTATATAAACATACAGCACTGTATAAACACTATATAAACATACAGCACAATATAAACACTATATAAACATACAGCACAATATAAACACTATATAAACATACAGCACTATATAAACACTATATAAACATACAGCACTATATAAACACTATATAAACATACAGCACAATATAAACACTATATAAACATACAGCACAATATAAACACTATATAAACATACAGCATTATATAAACACTATATAAACATACAGCACTATATAAACACTATATAAACATACAGCACAATATAAACACTATATAAACATACAGCACTGTATAAACACTATATAAACATACAGCACAATCTAAACACTATATAAACATACAGCACTATATAAACATACAGCACTATATAAACACTATATAAACATACAGCACTATATAAACACTATATAAACATACAGCACTATATGCAGGTAGCCTAGTGGTCAGAGCGTTGGGCCAGTAACCGAAAGGTTGCTGGATCGAATCATCGAGCTGACAAGGTGAAAACCTGCCGATGTGTCCTTGAGCAAGACACTTAACC
Organism: Thymallus thymallus; assembly: GCA_023634145.1. Lineage (NCBI taxonomy): Eukaryota > Metazoa > Chordata > Actinopteri > Salmoniformes > Salmonidae > Thymallus > Thymallus thymallus. The sequence continues at coordinate 35,048,263 of CM042392.1, forward strand.
CTAATTTGCTCCAGGGGCACCGTACTACTATGGCTGTCCCTGTAGGTAGGCCGTCATTGTAAATAAGAATTTGTTCTTAATTGACTTGCCTAGTTAAATAAAGGTTTAAAGGTTAAACACTATGTAAACATACAGCACTATATAAACATACAGCACACACAGACATGCATACAAGCTCTCCCTCGTCCTCCATTTGGCAAATCTGACCATTATTCCATCCTCCTGATTCCTGCTTACAAGCAAACACTAAAGCAGGAAGTACCAGTGACTCGTTCAATACGGAAGTGGTCAGATGATGCTAAGCTACAGGACTGTTTTGCTAACACAGACTGGAATATATCCAGGATTCTTCCGATGACATTGAGGAGTACAACACATTAGTCATTGGCTTCATCAATAAGTGCATTGATGACGTCGTCCCCACAGTGACTGTACGTACATACCCCAAACAGAAACCATGGATTACAGGCAACATCCGCACTGAGCTAAAGGGTAGAGCTGCCGCCTTCAAGGAGCGGGACTCTAACCCGGACGCTTAGAAGAAATCCCGCTACGCCCTCAGACGAACCATCAAACAGGCAAAGCGCCAATACAGGACTAAGATTGAATCACTTCTATGCTCGCTTCGAGGCAAGCAACACTGAGGCATGTATGAGAGCATCAATTGTTCCGGACAACTGTGTGATCACGCTCTCCTTAGCCGACGTGAGTAAGAGCATTAAACAGGTCAACATTCACAAAGCCGCTGAGCCAGACGAATTACCAGGACGTGTACTCCGAGCATGCGCTGACCAACTGGCAAGTGTCTTCACTGACATTTTCAACATGTCCCTTATTGAGTCTAATACCAACATGTTTCAAGCAGACCACCATAGTCCCTGTGCCCAAGAACACTAAGGTAACCTGCATAAATGACTACTGACCCGTAGCACTCATGTCTGTAGCCATGAAGTGCTTTGAAAGGCTGGTCATGGCTCACATTAACACCATTATCCCAGAAACCCTAGACCCACTCCAATTTGCATACCGCTCAAACAGATCCACAGATGATGCAATCTCTATTGAACTTCACACTGCCCTTTCCCACCTGGACAAAAGGAACACCTACGTGAGAATGCTGTTCATTGACTACAGCTCAGCATTCAACACTATAGTGCCCTCAAAGCTCATCACTAAGCTAAGGATCCTGGGACTAAACACCTCCCTCTGCAACTATATCCTGGACTTCCTGACGGGCCACCCTCAGGTGGTAAGGGTAGGTAACAACACATCTGCCACACTGATCCTCAAAACTGGGGCCCCTCAACAGTCCCCTCCTGTACTCCCTGTTCACCCATGACTGCATGGCCAGGCACGACTCCAACACCATCATTAAGTTTGCAGACGACACAACAGTGGTAGGCCTGATCACCGACAACGATGAGACAGCCTATAGGGAGGAGGTCAGAGACCTGGCCGTGTGGTGCAGGATAACAACCTCTCCCTCAACGTAATCAAGACAAAGGAGATGATTGTGGATTACAGGAAAAGGAGGACTGAGCACGCCCCAATTCTCATCGACGGGGCTGTAGTGGAGCAGGTTGAGAGCTTCAAGTTCCTTGGTGTCCACATCACCAACAAACTAAAATGGTCCAAACACACCAAGACAGTTGCGAAGAGGGCACGACAAAGCCTATTCCCCCTCAGGAGACTGAAAAGGTTTGGCATGCAACATCGAGAGCATCCTGACTGGTTGCATCACTGCCTGGTACGGCAACTGCTCGGCCTCAGACTGCAACTTAAGAGGGTAGTGCGTACATCACTGGGGCAAAGCTTCCTGCCATCCAGGACCTCTATACCAGGCGGTGTCAGAGGAAGGCCCTAAAAATTGTCAAAGACTCCAGCCACCCCAGTCATAGACTGTTCTCTCTGCTACCGCATGGCAAGCGGTACAGGAGCGCCAAGACTAGGTCCAAAAGGCTTCTCAACAGCTTTAACCCCCAAGCCATAATACTCCTGAACAGGTAATCAAACGGCTACCCGGACTATTTGCATTGCCATTAGTGTGCAAAGCTGTCATCAAGGCAAAGGGTGGCTACTAAGAATCTCAAATCTAAAATATATTTTGATTTGTTTAACACTTTTTTGGTTACTACATGATTCCATATGTGTTGTCATAGTTTTGATGTCTTCACTTTTATTCTACATTGTAAAAAATAGTGCAAATAAAGAAAACCCTTGAATGAGTAATATTCCAAACTTTTGACTGGGGGTAGTAAGTCTGGGCTTTGGCTGGGCCACTCAAGGACATCCTTGTTCTGACGCCATTCAAGTATTGCTTTGGCTGTACAGTATGCTTGGGGCCATTGGAACAGAAATCTTCACCCCAGTCTAAGGTCATTTTCACTCTGAAACAGGTTCTCACTAAGGATTTGCCTGTATTTGTTGCCATTCATTGTTCCCTCTATCCTTACCAGTCTCACAGTCCCTACCTCTGAAAAGCAACCTCATAGAATGATGCTGCCACCACCATGCTTCACAGTAGGGATGGTGTTAGATGGGTGAGTTTCACTAGACATAGAGCTTTGCATTCAGAATCTTTTGCCTTATGCTCTCAGAGTCTTTCTCCTGCCAGGCGTGCTGTCATGTGCCTTTTCTTAGTAGTGGCTTCTGTCTGTCCACTCTCCCATAAAGCCCAGATTGGTGATGTGCTGTAGAGACTGTTGTCTTTCTGGCAAGTTCTCCCATCTCAGCCAAGGAACTCTGTAGTTCTGTCAAAATGATGGAGACCACTGTACTTCCACTGTACTGGAAAATGTAAACGCTCTAGAAATTGTTTTATAGCCTTCCCCAGATATATGCCTCGTCACAATTCTATCTCGGAGATCTACGGACAGTTCGTTGGACTTCATGGTATAGTTTCAGCACTGACATGCACTGTTAACTGTGGGACCTTATATAGACAGGTGTGTTTCTTTCTAACCACAAGTGGACTCCAATCAAGTGGACTCCAATCAAGTGGACTCCAATCAAGGGAAATTGGATGCACCTGAGCTTAATTTGGAGTGTCATAGCAACGTGGTGTGAATACTTATGTAAATGAAATATTTCTGTAGGGGGTATTGTGTGTAAAATAAATAACACACTATACTGTACTGTAATACACACACACAGCCTAACAACAGGTAGAGCCACAACTGAACGTCAGAATGCTTAAAGTATTTGCAAATAGTATCTGAACCCAGCTCTGGTCACATTACACAGGGAGAGAGCGTGGGAGGAACAGAGATGTTGGAGGTTATTAAGGTGTGTACAGCAAAGGTGTTCTTTTGGAAACAGGGGAAGAGACAGAGAGTGAGAGAGAGACAGAGAGAGATGAGTGTTGTCCGTCTCCATGGAGAGGTGATAGGCTAGAGAGATTGGAGAAGTTACACCCCATGGGAGAGAGGTGATAGGCTAGAGAGATTGGAGAAGTTACACCCCATGGGAGAGAGGTGATAGGCTAGAGAGATTAAAGAAGGAGTTACGCAATATAAGAGATAAGTGATAGGTTAGAGATGTGAAAGGAGGAGGAGCTAGTTAGTCTGGCAGGACTGTGCGGAGTTAGGGGCGGAGTTTTAACAAACGTGTTCCTTTCCATTGCTGACAGAGAGGAGTCCAACAGACAGAACAGGGTAGAATATGCCTGGGAACATACAGTAGATACTGATGAGAGAGGCTGGCTTCTCCTCACCTGCCTACTGCGTTGTTGCAGTAAGAGTTTAATGTCTATCATGGGGATGCTGTAATGTGTGTGTTATTATATATCAGTTATATATATGGACAATGTGTGTATGTGGTTTGTATATGTCAGTTATATATATGGACAATGTGTGTCTGTGGTTTGTATATGTCAGTTATATATATGGACAATGTGTGTCTGTGGTTCGTATATGTCAGTTATATATATGGACAATGTGTGTCTGTGGTTTGTATATGTCAGTTATTTATATGGACAATGTGTGTCTGTGGTTTGTATATGTCAGTTTGATATATGGACAATGTGTGTCGGTGGTTCGTATATGTCAGTTATATATATGGACAATGTGTGTCTGTGTATTATTATATGTCAGTTATATATATGGACAATGTGTGTCTGTGGTTCGTATATGTCAGTTATATATATGGACAATGTGTGTCTGTGGTACGTATATGTCAGTTATATATATGGACAATGTGTGTCTGTGGTTCATATATGTCAGTTATATATATGGACAATGTGTGTCTGTGTATTATTATATGTCAGTTATATATATGGACAATGTGTGTCTGTGTATTATTATATGTCAGTTATATTAATGGACAATGTGTGTCTGTGGTTCGTATATGTCAGTTATATATATGGACAATGTGTGTCTGTGTATTATTATATGTCAGTTACAGGTCCTTATGTTGTAAGGATAGAAAAAGGAAAGGAAAGGAAAAGAAAAAGAAAGGAAAGGAAAAGGAAAGGAAAAGGAAAAGGAAAGGAAAGGAAAGGAAAAGGAAAGGAAAGGAAAAGGAAAGGAAAGGAGAAGGAAAGGAAAGGAAAGGGAAAAGAAAGGAAAGGAAAGGAAAAGAGAAGGAAAGGAAAGGGAAAGGAAAGGAAAGGAAAGGAAAGGAAAAGAGAAGGAAATGAAAGGGAAAGGAAAGGAAAAGGAAAAGAAAAGGAAAGGAAAGGAAAGGAAAAGGAAAAGAAAAGGAAAGGAAAGGAAAAGAGAAGGAAAGGAAAGGAAAGGAAAGGAAAGGGAAAGGAAAGGGAAAGGAAAGGAGAAGGAAAGGAAAGGAAAGGAAAGGAAAGGAAAGGAAAAGAGAAGGAAATGAAAGGGAAAGGAAAGGAAAAGGAAAAGAAAAGGAAAGGAAAGGAAAGGAAAGGAAAGGAGAAGTAAAGGAAAGGAAAGGGAAAGGAAAGGAAAGGAAAGGAAAAGAGAAGGAAAGGAAAGGAAAGGAAAGGAAAGGGAAAGGAAAGGGAAAGGAAAGGAAAGGAAAGGAGAAGGAAAGGAAATTGAAAATAAAGGAGAAGGAAAGGAAAGGAGAAGGAAAGGAAAGGAAAGGGAAAAGAAAGGAAATTGAAAATAAAGGAGAAGGAAAGGAAAGGAAAGGGAAAAGAAAGGAAATTGAAAATAAAGGAGAAGGAAAGGAAAGGAGAAGGAAAGGAAAGGAAAGGGAAAAGAAAGGAAAGGAAAGGAAAGGAAAGAAAAGGGAAAGGAAAGGAAAGGAGAAGGAAAGAAAAGGGAAAGGAAAGGAAAGGAAAGGAAAAGAGAAGGAAAGGAAAGGAAAGGAAAGGAAAGGAAAGGAAAGGGAAAGGAAAGGAAATGAAAGGAAAGGAGAAGGAAAGGAAAAGGAAAATAAAGGAGAAGGAAAGGAAAGGAGAAGGAAAGGAAAGGAAAAGGAAAAGAAAGGAAAGGAAAGGAAAGGGAAAGGAAAGGAAAGGAGAAGGAAAGAAAAGGGAAAGGAAAGGAAAGGAAAGGAAAGAAAAGGGAAAGGAAAGGAAAGGAAAGGAAAGGAAAGGAAAGAAAAGGGAAAGGAAAGGAAAGGAAAGGAGAAGGAAAGAAAAGGGAAAGGAAAGGAAAGGAGAAGGAAATAAAAGGGAAAGGAAAGGAAAGGAAAGGAAAATGAAAGGAAAGGAAAAGAGAAGGAAAGGAAAGGGAAAGGAAAGGAAAATAAAGGAGAAGGAAAGGTACTTCCCCTGTCTCTCTACAGCCCTGCTCAAGGGGAGGGTATGTCTCTTATCAGCCTTTCACCAAGACTCACTTGAGTGTGAGGCGCTGATCTCCGTGTGGGGCATGGGAAGAAATGGTTAGTAGGAACTCCTTGGGTGGATAGGAGCTCCACCTCCTCTCCTGTACTGAGCTGCTGCTGTCATTGTTATTCCAAAAGTCTCTCTCTAGATCGCTGTGAGGCAGAGCGAGAGACAGACAGGTCAGAGCAGCACAATGTACCAGGCGAACAGCCAGGCCACCAAGCATATGGACAGGGGAACAGCCAGGCCACCAAGCATATGGACAGAGGAACAGCCAGGCCACCAAGCATATGAACAGGGGAACAGCCAGGCCACCAAGCATATGGACAGGGGAACAGCCAGGCCACCAAGCATATGGACAGGGGAACAGCCAGGCCACCAAGCATATGGACAGAGGAACAGCCAGGCCACCAAGCATATGGACAGGGGAACAGCCAGGCCACCAAGCATATGGACAGGGGAACAGCCAGGCCACCAAGCATATGAACAGGGGAACAGCCAGGCCACCAAGCATATGGACAGGGGAACAGCCAGGCCACCAAGCATATGGACAGGGGAACAGCCAGGCCACCAAGCATATGGACAGGGGAACAGCCAGGCCACCAAGCATATGGACAGGGGAACAGCCAGGCCACCAAGCATATGGACAGGGGAACAGCCAGGCCACCAAGCATATGGACAGGAGAACAGCCAGGCCACCAAGCATGTGTGTGTGTGTGTGTGTGTGTGTGTGTGTGTGTGTGTGTGTGTGTGTGTGTGTGTGTGTGTGTGTGTGTGTGTGTGTGTGTGTGTGTGGAGAAGAGCTCCTCCTTTCAGAAAGAATGAGGGACGTTGGTTTGGTTTAAAGGGGGTTCTAAAAGGGGGTTCTAAAAGGGGGTTCTAAAGGAGGTTCTAGAAGCTGCAGGTGGAAGGGTTTTTTATGTCTAATGTGGTCCAATTACAACACAGTACATTCATTATGGTTATTTTTAAGGCTGCTGAGGCTGAGAGAGAGAAAGAGAGTGTCACATTGTCATGCAGATATCCCTCCTGCATTTAGCAGTACACTGTAATATGTATAAATAAATATATATATATATATATATATATATATATATATATAACCATCCTGCATATAGCAGCACAATGTACTATGTATAAATATATATCTATATATATATATATATATATATATATAACCATCCTGCATATAGCAGCACAATGTACTATGTATAAATATATATATATATATATATATATATATATATAACCATCCTGCATATAGCAGCACAATGTACTATGTATAAATATATATCTATATATATATATATATAACCAAGATGAAGTTAAGAAGTCCGGCGCACCACATCCTTTAGCTCTAGGGGTAAGAAAGAAAGAAAGCATGATGGGACAGAAACGACAGACTGCAGTACAGACAGGCCAGAATAACGTCAGACAGCAGTACAGACAGGCCAGAATAATGACAGACAGCAGTACAGACAGGCCAGAATAACGTCAGACAGCAGTACAAACAGGCCAGAATAAAGACAGACAGCAGTACAGACAGGCCAGAGTTATGACAGACAGCAGTACAAACAGACCAGAATAATGACAGACAGCAGTACAGACAGGCCAGAATAACGACAGACAGCAGCACAGACAGGCCAGAATAACGTCAGACAGCAGTACAGACAGGTCAGAGTAATGACAGACAGCAGTACAGACAGACCAGAATAACGACAGACAGCAGTACAGACAGCAGTACAGACAGGCCAGAAAAATGACAGACAACAGTACAGACAAGCCAGAAAAACGACAGACAGCAGTACAGACAGGCCATAATAATGACAGACAGCAGTACAGACAGGCCAGAAAGAACACAGACAGGAAAACACCACAGTTCTCCACTGATGTAGTCAGTAACACCATAGAACACATACAGTTCTCCACTGATGTAGTCAGTAACACCACAGAACACATACAATTCTCCACTGATGTAGTCAGTAACACCACAGAGCACAGACAGTTCTCCACTGATGTAGTCAGTAACACCACAGAACACATACAGTTCTCCACTGATGTAGTCAGTAACACCATAGAGCACAGACAGTTATCCACTGATGTAGTCAGTAACACCACAGAGCACAGACAGTTCTCCACTGATGTAGTCAGTAACACCATAGAGCAGACAGTTCTCCACTGATGTAGTCAGTAACACCACAGAACACATACAGTTCTCCACTGATGTAGTCAGTAACACCATAGAGCACAGACAGTTATCCACTGATGTAGTCAGTAACACCACAGAGCACAGACAGTTCTCCACTGATGTAGTCAGTAACACCATAGAGCAGACAGTTCTCCACTGATGTAGTCAGTAACACCACAGAACACATACAATTCTCCACTGATGTAGTCAGTAACACCATAGAGCAGTAGTAGCCAGTTAACCAGCGACAGGAGAGAGGGAGTTATGATGGAGAGAAAGGAGAAGTGGAGTGTCAGATGATATGTAGAATATAATCCACAGTTGAGAAACAAAGACCACATCAAAGGAAATAAATACAAACATTAAGAGAGAGATTTTAAATTATCTGCATTAACAAACATTCATATTTAAAGGAAGGACCGTATCCTTGAGGCTTGAGTTGATGATATTTAAAACACATCACAACATATGAGGGTATTAGAGCCGGCTGTAGAAGAGATGATATGAAGAGATCCAGTGTTGAGAAATACAGCACTATAGTGGTGATGTCCATTGTTACGAACCTATACTGTAGTTCAATTGAGAGCAGCAGTAGAGATTGATGTAGTCTGCCTGCATGCTAAAGGCCCAGCGCAGTGAAAAACTAGATTTTCCTGTGTTTTATATATATTTCCACACTAGGAGGTTGGAATAATACTGTGAAATGGTGAACATGATGATAAGGCCCTTTTAGTGTTAGAGCTGTTTGAAAATACTGTCTGAACTTTCAGCCTGTTTTGGTGGGATGGAGTTTTGACCTGCTTGGTGACATCACCAGGCCCTAAATTAGTTAATAGACCAATAAGAAAGAGAGTTCCAAACCTCTCTGCCAATAACAGCTAGTTTTCAGTTTTCCCCTCCCCACTCAGGCCACTCCCACTCAGGCCACTCCCAGGCAGTCAAAGCAACATTCTTGCTTGAGAAATGACTAAGATGCTATTTTTGTTTATTTTTGACCATTTTAATTTAAAACAATCACAGTAAAGTACTTAATTGTTACCCAGAAATTATTTGATATTGTGGTAAAAACGATTGCATTGGACGTTTAAAAACACAAATAAAAATGCTTAGGGACACTATCTCCTAGGATCTCTTATGGGGAGATAACAACAGTGTAATGCAATCTCCTTGACAAAACTTCCCTGGCACAGTCAGGTAAGATAACGGACCAATCACAAGGACGTTAACGAAGCACCAACCTATAGTGATTAAATCACATATTAACATCTCCCTGACCTCCCAGACAGAGAACATTAAGAGCATCTTAACTACAACAACAACACTTAACTCAAATGTCTGTAAACAAACAATGCTGGATTCAGGTTCCCTGCAATCAAATAGGGTTATATACTATTACATAATGCATCTGTCACCCCTGTCATCAAACAGTTTTGTTAAACCATCATATTCTCCATAACTCACATCCCTTGGTTTTTGGACTTTCAGCTGAACACCTTAGTACCAGTTACCAGTTACCAGTACTAATACCAATACCAGTTACCAGTTACCAGTTACCAGTACTAATACCAATACCAGTTGCCAGTTTTACCATCGTGTTAATGTGGGGGATTCAGGGTTGAACCGAACTGAATGGTAAGGTAGTGTATGTTGTGGTTATTCATTGGCCCCACCACCCAGGTGTTCTTATGCAGCCTACAGGGAGGGACCTACTTGATGGCTTTTTTCTCCCCTCCTCGTCCACGACCCGCCTCTGAAGTACCAGCCGCCTCCACTCCTGGCTTATCCCTCTTCCCCTTGAGACAGAGAGAAGGAGAGGAGAGGGAGGAGAGGAGAGGAGAGGAGAGGAGAGGAGAGGAGGAGAGGAGAGGAGAGGAGAGGAGAGGAGAGGAGAGGAGAGGAGAGGAGAGGAGAGGAGAGGGAGAGGAGAGGAGAGGAGAGGAGAGGCAGGAGGTTAGTGGTTAGCTGGGATCTACCCTCTGTAAACTGTGTTGGTGCTCTACTAAGGTGTAACAACCTATCCTATTATCTCCTGAATAGAGCTCTTTCCACCAAGTCCTTTACCTGATGGTTCTGTGATTGACTGATTCTGATCCTCACTGATTATCATTCACACACTCAGCCCTGACATTTACATAGTGATTGCCTGTTTAAAGCGATACAGTGCGGTGGGTTCCAGGTCTCTGTGCTACTCGGCTGTTTAAACTGTTGTTGTATGACACACACTAGGGCTGTATAACCACGTAACCGACGGTTATGGATGAATGAACTGTTTAAAAATACTCAAATAAAATGTTGTGGAAGGAACAGCTGACTGATGGGACAGCCATCTGTTAACAATGTGATGAAACTTAGTTGGTCCTTGCTGAAACAAGCAAAGGTGTTGTAGCAAACAAGTCTTCGGTTGCCTAGGCAACACCCCCCTCCTTGCAGCAGCAGCACACATAGAAATATATTGATTAGAACAGTCTGTCCTGCTCCCCTCCTCTATACCTAACTCTCTCTCACAGTCCCCATAGTTTCCCTAGTCCCACTAGCTTGGCTGCTCAACCTACCTTAGCTGTCACTCACCCATCATTCCCAACCAATCAGAGCTCTTGGAAACGCGTATCTGGACACTGCACCTGCAGTATATTGAAGGGAGAAGACTCACGTTTTTTTTGGAGTCATTACATCCCAAGACAGCCAGACTACTCCCCTGAGAGACACTTCTCCAGGCCCCAAGAGACCGTCGGGACCTCCACCTACGTCCCGAAATGGCCCAGCTATTCACCAGATCGACGTCACTCCAGGTCCCCCTAGCTGGAGCCTACGTCGTATCTGCAAGAGCAGCAGCATCGCCACTTCCCCCCGGGGTA
>CM042392.1:35059285-35074285 GCA_023634145.1 Thymallus thymallus
ACACACACTGTAGAATACACACACTGTAGAATACACACTACACACACTGTAGAATCCACACTACACACACTGTAGAATACACACTACACACACTACAGAATACACACTATACACTGTAGAATACACACTACACACACTGTAGAATACACACTACACACACTACAGAATACACACTATACACACTGTAGAATACACACTACACACACAGTAGAATACACACTATACACACTGTAGAATACACACACTGTAGAATACACACTACACACACTGTAGAATACACACCATCACACACACTACAGAATACACACTACACACACTGTAGAATACACGCTACACACATGGTAGAATACACACCATCACACACACATTGCAGTTTCTGAGCAGACAAAGAGTGAATTTCTGACAGGCAAGAACAAGCTATCAAGGGACCTCATGTATCATTCAACACCATCATCACACTTTTAGGAAGGTGAGAGAGAGAGAGAGAGAGAGAGAGAGAGAGAGAGAGAGAGAGAGAGAGAGAGAGAGAGAGAGAGAGAGAGAGAGACAGACAGACAGACAGACAGACAGACAGACAGACAGACAGACAGACAGACAGACAGACAGACAGACAGACAGACAGACAGACAGACAGACAGACAGACAGACAGACAGACAGACAGACAGACAGACAGACAGACAGACAGACAGACAGACAGACAGACAGACAGATAGATAGATAGATAGATAGATAGATAGATAGATAGATAGATAGATAGATAGGTACTTTATTGATCCCCGAGGGGGGGATTTCTTTGTCAAGCAGCTACAACAAAACATAGGGCAGGTGCAAAATGCCAGAACGAAAATACATTGCATAGTATGGGTGGTTGGCTGAATATGTACACTATACATTGGTGGATGTTGGATGGTTAACTATACTATACAGGTTGATGGCAGAGAAATACTTCAGTAGCTAAAAATGCATATGATATGAGTGAGGGTAATAATAGTTTACTTAATAGACAGACTGGTCAAATGACAGGAAGAGATACTTAAATAGCTAAATGTGTGTATGATATAATTGGGGTAATAATAGTATTTCCCTTCAAATAAAGTCCTTAGTGCGCAGGGTTTAATTACAGATAACTGCACGTATTGCACATTCGATATACTAAAAGCAATGAAAAAAGATACAACTGACAGGATACTAATATGCATTCCTGAGTGAATGACTACGTAAGTTAGGTCTAAGAATTACTTGCAATATTGCACGTGATATGAGGAGGGGGGAGGGAGGGATAGCGGGAGGGAAGAGAGGAGGGGGGAGAGAGGGATAGCGGGAGGGAAGAGAGGAGGGGGGAGAGAGGGAGGGAAGAGAGGAGGGGGGAGAGAGGGGAGGGAGGGAGGGAGGGAGGGAGGAAAGAGAGGAGGGGGGAGGGAGGGAAGAGAGCAGGGGGGAGGGAGGGAGAGCGGGAGGGAGGGAAGAGAGGAGAAAGAACAGACAAGTTTAAAATAGAATTCAAAATAAAAAGAGAGACAGCCAACCAGGAAGAGAGGAAATACGAGGAGAAAGGAGGGAGGAGAGAAGAGGAGAGGAGATGAAGAGGAGAGGAGATGAAGGGATGCTAGGAGAGGGAGAGAAAGAGAGAAAGTAAGGAGTGTGGGCGCTGTGTGAGTGAGTATGAGGTGTTGAAGAGAGGGATGAGTGACAGCTGGTCCAAGGTGGCTGTGCTGTGAAAACAGGCCCATCCCTCCTCTGGGACCCTTTAGCTGGCTCTCTGCTGACTGCTTCAAACACCCTGTGATGTGATAGGCATGGATCCTCCCAGGTCCCTCCTGGCCCCAGGCTACACAGACTACAGACACTCAGTCTTCAATACCACAACACACACACACACACACACACACACACACACACACACACACACACACACACACACACACACACACACACACACACACACACACACTATAGTAAACTAATACACTGTAGAATACTATACTGCATACTGTAGTATCCCTCAATCATGTGTAGTACTAACTATACTACAGTAATGTCCCCATAAACACTACAGTAAATACTGCAGTATTACTACAATCTGCAAAAACACTACATTCATTACTAGTTTAAAGTGTCATGTTTTATTAGTTGTATGTACGGGATACACCGTCCAATGAAATGCTTCCTGCAGGTTCCTTCTGGACAACGCAACACCAATAATAAATAATAACAGATCAGAACAGGAACATAAAGTGAATGGATCAGTAGAACAGAATCAACATTTTAGCATCAGTATAATACAGGAAGGAACAGTTTGTAGTCCAATATTTATAAGTGTCTTGGGGAAGGGGGGACTGGGTTTAAATTGTTCAGTATTTAGCAATCATAATAAGAGTCTGGTAGCAGCAGTTGTGATGTGTGTGTGTTTGTGTGTGTCAGAACCAGAGCTGGTGGTCAGTCCAGTTCAAGTGTTCAGCAGTCTGCTGGCTTGTAGATAGAAACTGTCTCTGAGCCTGTTGGTATCAGACCTCATGCTCTGGTACCGTCTGGCCAACAGTAAGGGAGGGAACAGCTCGTGGCTGGGGTGTGTGTGGTCATTGATGATGCTGCAGGCCTTCCTCAAGGACCATTTCAAGTAGTTGTCCTGGATTGGTGGGAGCACGGTCCCAGTGATGTACTGGGCCGTCTTCACAACCCCTGGAGGGCCTTGCTGTCGTGGACGGAGCAATTCCTGTACCAGGCTATGATGCAACCGCTCAGGACGCTCTCGATGGTGCAGTGGTAGTATTTGGAGAGTATCAGTCGCCTTAGGAAGTAGAGACAATGTTGCGCCCTTTTGACCAGAGTGGTGGTGTTGTTGGTCGAAGTCCTTATTGATGTGGACGCAGAGGATCTTAAAACATCCCGTTGATGTGGATCAGGGCGTGATCCTCCTCTGCTTCCAGAAAGTCAACATATATACTATACTATACGCTACAGTTTTTTTTTTACTACAGTATTTATACTATAGTTAACTGTAAATACTACAGTAACCTACAGTAAATATTACAGTAAATACTACAGTAAATACTACATTATACTAAGGTAAATACTACAGTATACTACAGTAAATACTACAGTATACTACAGTATACTACAGTAAATACTACAGTATACTACAGTAAATACTACAGTATACTACAGGTAATACCACAGTAAATACTACAGTATACTACAGTAAATACTACAGTAAATACTACAGTAAATACTACATTATACTACAGTAAATACTATATTATACTAAGGTAAATACTACAGTATACTACAGTAAATACTACAGTATACTACAGGTAATACCACAGTAAATACTACAGTATATTCTACAGTAGATTCTACAGTATACCACAGTAAATACTAAAGTATACTACAGTAAATACTACAGTAAATACTACAGTGAATACTACAGTATACTACAGTGAATACTACAGTATGAACACTGAGTGTACAAAACATTATGAACACCTTCCTAATATTGAGTTGCACCAACTTTTCTCTACATGTTGTGCTGCTATCAGAGTGGACCACTTAGTTAACCACAAGAATATGGAGTGGAAATCATCATTACTCATTGTATTAGCAACACTTATGTTGGTCTTAAAATTAGATCATTTCCTTCATCCTCAAGTGTTGTTCCTCTCATAAACATAATTATAATTGTGATCGTCATCATAACAGCTATAAACTATTATTACAAAAACTTCTGATGCTGTCTATCCATGCTCTAGTCTACAGCCCAAAGAGTGTTTCCAGTGAAGGTCATACAGGTGTAAGGTCATCCAGGTGTAAGGTCACCCTGTGCACACACGTCTATGGATCACATATGATCAAGCATCATATCATACACATGGTTGGGGAGTAACAGGTAGGGCGGCAGGTAGCCTAGCCGTTGCCTTGGTGACAGCTTTGCACACTCTTGGTAAATCATGGCATTCCATGAGCGCAGCATTTATTTTTCAACTGGAATCAATGAGTCCAATCAGTCTCCATGACAACAATCATAAACACCAGAGTAGGGCTGGATAATATGTCCTTAGTTTTGGGGTCATGCTCAGGTGAAACTATTTGAATAATCTATACTTCAATATTTCCAAATCCTATTCTTGAAGATCAAGGGGAATAACATTTATTGGAATGACTGGAATTCTGATATACTTTGGTTTTTAATGTAAATATATAATTTAATGGTATTATTATATGTAGTAGAAAGTGATGGGTCAGAAGAAGCCTCATAACCAACATGTAACATGTAACATCCATATATGACCAGCTATGTAAACTTTAACATGTATTTATTCTGTAATAGATGTTGTTCCATTGATAACATACATGTTAGTCTTCTTCTAATGTCTCTTCAGGGGAAAGTAATCTAAAAGTAACAGAATGTAATCAGATTACGTTACTGAGGTGGGTAATCCAAGAGTTACATTAATTATTACAATTTTGGACAGGTAACTAGTAACTGTAATGGATTACATTTAGAAAGTAACCTACCTAACCCTGCTCATACACTACCAGTAGAACCAGGGTGCAGGGACCAGGCCAGAAAGGTCTTTCTGAAGGGCAAAGAGCCACAGCTGCCTGTTCTGTTCTATTCTGCTGCTGCCTGTTCTGTTCTGTTCTGTTTCTTCCCTGTTCTGTTCTGTTCTGCTGCTCCCTGTTCTGTTCTGTTCTGTTCTGTTCTGTTCTGCTGCTCCCTGTTCTATTCTGTTCTGTTCTGCTGCTCCCTGTTCTGTTCTGGTCTGTTCTGTTGCAGCCTGTTCTGTTCTGTTCTGTTGCAGCCTGTTCTGATCTGTTCTGTTGCAGCCTGTTCTGTTCTGTTGCAGCCTGTTCTGTTCTGCTGCCTGCTCTGTTCTCTTCTGTTCTGTTCTGTTCTGTTCTGTTCTGTTGCTCCTTGTTCTGTTCTGTTCTGTTCAGTTCAGTTCGGTTCTGTTGCTCACTGTCCTCTTCTGTTCTGTTCTGTTCTGCTGCCTGTTCTGTTCTGTTCTGCTCCCTGTTCTGTTCTGTTCTGTTGCAGCCTTTTCTGTTCTGCCAGATGTCAACACCCAGGACACCAGGTACACCAACAGACACCCACTGGCCCCAAGCACCTGGTACAGGTACAACATCAACAGACACCCACTGGCCCCAAGTACCTGGTACAGGTATAACATCAACAGACACCCACTGGCCCCAAGCACCTGGTACAGGTACAACATCAACAGACACCCACTGGCCCCAAGCACCTGAAACAGGTACAACATCAACAGACACCCACTGGCCCCAAGTACCTGGTACAGGTACAACATCAACAGACACCCACTGGCCCCAAGCACCTGGTACAGGTATAACATCAACAGACACCCACTGGCCCCAAGCACCTGGTACAGGTACAACACCAACAGATACCCACTGGCCCCAAGCACCTGGTACAGGTACAACATCAACAGACACCCACTGGCCCCAAGCACCTGGTACAGGTACAACACCAACAGATACCCACTGGCCCCAAGCACCTGGTACAGGTACAACACCAACAGACACCCACTGGCCCCAAGCACCTGGTACAGGTACAACATCAACAGACACCCACTGGCCCCAAGCAGCTGGTACAGGTACAACACCAACAGACACCCACTGGCCCCAAGCAGCTGGTACAGGTACAACATCAACAGACACCCACTGGCCCCAAGCAGCTGGTACAGGTACAACATCAACAGACACCCACTGGCCCCAAGCAGCTGGTACAGGTACAACATCAACAGACACCCACTGGCCCCAAGCAGCTGGTACAGGTACAACATCAACAGACACCCACTGGCCCCAAGCAGCTGGTACAGGTACAACATCAACAGATACCCACTGGCCCCAAGCAGCTGGTACAGGTACAACATCAACAGACACCCACTGGCCCCAAGCACCTGGTACAGATACAACACCAACAGATACCCACTGGCCCCAAGCAGCTGGTACAGGTACAACACCAACAGACACCCACTGGCCCCAAGCACCTGGTACAGGTACAACACCACTGGTAGCTTCTGTGGTGGAATGTTTCTGTATTATCAAATGAGGAGACACAAACTAATCACACAAGTCAGAGTTCTAATCAAACTAAATCTTTATTTACTTATAAGTAAATGAAGCAGGTCACATCAGAAACACATGTAACTGATGTGAGTACTTTGCAATAATGATGGTGGGTCAATTAAACACTTGACTGTTGGGTTGAGCCCCGACACAGGTGATCAAGTGAGAGACAGTATATCTAAACTCTGTCAGGTGATCAAGTAAGAGACAGTAGATCGACTCTGTCAGGTGATCAAGTGAGAGACAGTAGATCTACTCTGTCAGGTGATGAAGTGAGAGACAGTAGATCTACTCTCCGTCAGGTGATGAAGTGAGAGACAGTAGATCGACTGTCAGGTGATCAAGTGAGAGACAGTAGATCGACTCTGTCAGGTGATCAAGTGAGAGACAGTAGATCTACTCTGTCAGGTGATCAAGTGAGAGACAGTAGATCTACTCTCCATCAGGTGATCAAGTGAGAGACAGTAGATCGACTCTGTCAGGTGATCAAGTGAGAGACAGTAGATCTACTCTCTGTCAGGTGATGAAGTGAGAGACAGTAGATCTAAACTCCGTCAGGTGATGAAGTGAGAGACAGTAGATCTACTCTCCATCAGGTGATGAAGTGAGAGACAGTAGATCTACTCTCTGTCAGGTGATGAAGTGAGAGACAGTAGATCTACTCTCTGTCAGGTGATGAAGTGAGAGACAGTAGATCTACTCTCTGTCACGTGATGAAGTGAGAATGAAAGATAAACAACTCTGCTGTTGACCTTGGCGTGTTTGTGTTCCCCACTAGAAGTAAGAGATAAAGTATTGTGCCACACATTAAGGTCAGTGGAACTACCTGCAATCAGAAAAATATGCTGAATGAGAAAAGTGCTCAATATTTTACTTCAATATTTGTCCATATTTGCATCATCAATACGTTGATGTTTTTATGTACAATATGATACTGTTAGTGAATGCGCTTTATCATATGTTCTGTAATATCTCTCTCTGGCATTCAATTAACCAGTTCTGTACTTAATATAAACTTAAGGTAATTCCCAGCACCCGACATCTGACATTTCTCCCCCAGCGAGAGGTCTGACGACGTCTGAAGACCTTACTGAGATTAATTAACACGTATCACCCCCTTACGGATAGATTTGTATCAAGATGTTACCTTTAACATAACATCTAGAGTCAACCAGAATTAGAACAAACAAGGAAGTAAGTAAACCAGTAAAAAGGAGGATGAAAACCATCTAGGAGAGAAAGGTACTGTAGGTGTGGATGACATCATAGTAGATCAACAGAGGGTCAGGATGTATGATGTCAGATACAGTACCTTTGTTTCCCTAATGTGTTAGTTACTTCCTTGTTCCTTGTTTATTCCCGTCCTCTGGCAGTGTGGACTGGACACAATGACAATACAACGTTTATGATGATATTATATCCCTATATTATATCCCAAAATTATATGCCTATACTATATCCCTATACTATATCCCTATATTATTTTCCTATATTAAATCCCTATACTATATCCCTATATTATATCCCTAAATTATATCCCTATATTATATCCCTATACTATATCCCTATATTATATCCCTATACTATATCCCTATATTATTTTCCTATATTAAATCCCTATACTATATCCCTATATTATATCCCTAAATTATATCCCTATATTATATCCCTATACTATATCCCTATACTATATCCCTATACTATATCCCTATATTATATCCCTATACTATATCCCTATACTATATCCCTATACTATATCCCTATATTATATCCCTATACTATATCCCTATACTATATCCCTATATTATATCCCTATACTATATCCCTATACTATATCCCTATATTATATCCCTATACTATATCCCTATACTATATCCCTATATTATATCCCTATACTATATCCCTATACTATATCCCTATACTATATCCCTATACTATATCCCTATATTATATCCCTATATTATATCTCTATATTAAATCCCTATACTATATCCCTATATTATATCCCTATACTATATCCCTATATTATACAGTATCATCATAAACGTATCTGACATCATAGTAGATCGTCCACTGAAGGCTATAATGATAATGTAAATGTAGGGTCATGCCCTTCACACAGTGATTGGGCCAAGTCATTCTTTCCCAGAACCTGGTCCCTGTACTGTCACTGTGCCCAACACATGCTGATACGATACTGTATATAGCCTTCAGACTGTAATCATGTCCCTGGCTCTGTGACAGTAGTATGTGCTCTCTGTCCTTTCAGTGTGCCCAGCCACCCTGCCAGAGGAAAACGGCTATGATACTGTATATGTCATAAGGCCACTACAAAGTCATTGTATGCCTGACTCTGACTCTAGTCCCTGTACTATCTCTGACTCTGATTCTAGTCCCTGTACTATCTCTGACTCTAGTCCTTTTACTATCTCTGACTCTGATTCTAGTCCCTGTACTATCTTTGACTCTAGTCTCTGTACTATCTCTGACTCTAGTCCCTGTACTATCCCTGACTCTGATTCTAGTCCCTGTACTATCCCTGATTCTAGTTCCTGTACTATCCCTGACTCTAGTCCCTGTACTATCTCTGACTCTGACTCTAGTCCCTGTACTATCTCTGACTCTGACTCTAGTCCCTGTACTATCTCTGACTCTAGTCCCTGTACTATCTCTGACTCTGACTCTAGTCCCTGTACTATCCCTGACTCTAGTCCCTGTACTATCCATGACTCTAGTCCCTGTACTATCTCTGACTCTAGTCCCTGTACTATCTCTGACTCTGACTCTAGTCCCTGTACTATCTCTGACTCTAGTCCCTGTACTATCTCTGACTCTGACTCTAGTCCCTGTACTATCCCTGACTCTAGTCCCTGTACTATCTCTGACTCTGACTCTAGTCCCTGTACTATCTCTGACTCTAGTCCCTGTACTATCCATGACTCTAGTCCCTGTACTATCTCTGACTCTAGTCCCTGTACTATCTCTGACTCTGACTCTAGTCCCTGTACTATCTCTGACTCTAGTCCCTGTACTATCTCTGACTCTAATTCTAGTCCCTGTACTATCTCTGACTCTAGTCCCTGTACTATCCCTGACTCTAGTCCCTGTACTATCCCTGACTCTAGTCCGTGTACTATCCCTGACTCTAGTCCCTGTACTATCCCTGACTCTAGTCCCTGTACTATCCCTGACTCTAGTCCCTGTACTATCCCTGACTCTAGTCCCTGTACTATCCCTGACTCTAGTCCCTGTACTATCCCTGACTCTAGTCCCTGGCTCAGTATCCCAGACAACTCTGCTCACTGTACTGACACTGTGATTGGTCCACACTTCCATACGAGATCATCAACACAGGGTGGTTAGCAGATGTTATTGCGGGTGTAGCAAAATGCTTGTGTTTCTAGCTCCGACAGTGCAGTAATATATAACAAGTAATATCTAACAGTTTCACAACATATACACAAATCTAAGTAAGGAATGGAATTAAGAATATATAAATACAGTATATGGACGAGCAATGTCAGAGCTGCATGGACTAAGATACAGATACAGTAGAATAGTGTAGAATACAGTATATACATATGAGATGAGTAATGCAAGATATGTAAACATTATTAAAGTGACTAGTGTTCTATTTCTTAAAGTGGCCAGTGAAAGTGTATATGATCTTGAAACGGTAAGTCATTAGGCCACTAGAAAGTTACTGTATTATGCCTTGTCCCTTAACTGTCGTTATGTCCCAGTGTATATCCCAGACAGACAACTCTGTCCTTCTATTGTTTCACTGTCCACCCAATGCTACCACTGGAAGGGAATCAGCTCACATTACAGACAGAGGAGACATCTGGGGCTTCCCAAGGTGCTGACCTAGTAACAAGACAAGGTTCTGGCCTAGTACCAAGGCAAGGTGCTGGCCTAGTACCAAGGCAAGGTGCTGGCCTAGTACCAAGGCAATGTGCTGGCCTAGTACCAAGGCAAGGTGCTGGCCTAGTACCAAGGCAAGGTGCTGGCCTAGTACCAAGGCAAGGTGCTGGCCTAGTACCAAGGCAAGGTGCTGGCCTAGTACCAAGACAATGGGCTGGCCTAGTACCAAGATAAGATGTTGGCCTAGTACCAAGACAAGGTGCTGGCCTAGTACCACGGCAAGATGCTGTCCTAGTACCAGGATAACGTGCTGGCCTAGTACCAAGACAAGGTGCTGGCATAGTACCATGACAAGGTGCTGGCTTAGTACCAAGACAAAGTGCTGGCCTAGTACCAAGACAAGGTGCTGGGCTTCCGAGTGGTGCAGTGGTCTAAGGCACTGCATCTCAGTGCTGGAGGCGTCACTGCAGACCCTGGTTCGATCCCGTGCTGTATCACAACCGGCCGTGATCGGGAGTCTTGGTCCAGCGTCGGGAAGGCCAGGGTAGGCCGTCATTGTAAATAAGAATTTGTTCTTAACTGACTTGCCTAGTTAAATAAAGGTTAAATAAAAAATGAAAATTAATCTGAAGGTAAATAACGTACTTACATTCAGTAATCTTTCTCTGATTTGTCATCCTGAGTCCCAGAGATAAAATGTAGTGTGGTTTTGTTTGAAAAATCAATTTTTATATTGAAATGTAGGAAGTGGGTTCTACAGTGTGACCTCTGGCCCCGCCCCCACCCCGCCCCGACCCCGCCCCCACCCCGCCCAGCCATCTAGATGTGTGAAGGTTAGTGTCTTTTCTGTAGGGAAGCTAATGATCCATCATGTATGACATTTCTGGGAGTGTGCAAACTGAAATGTTTTATTACCATAGCATTTTTGTATGTTCTCTATAGTTATGTCCTTGAAAACCAATTTGGCACATTTGATAAAACTCCTGGCATCTGGTGGACAACATCTAAATTACATCTAGAATCCTACGTCACTGTCTGGCCTTTCTCTTGCATTTCAAAGATGAAGCAACAAAAAATATAGTTTTTTTGTTTGTATTATCTTTTACCATATCTAATATGTTATATTTTCCTAAATTAATTTTCAATTTCCACAAACTTCAAAGTGTTTCCTTTGAAATTATATTAAGAATATGCATATCCTTGCTTCGGGTCCTGAGTTACAGGCAGTTAGATTTGGGTATGTCATTTTAGGCAAGATTTTAAAAAAAGGGTCCGATCCTGATTTCACATTGTCATTATGGGGTATTGTGTGTAGATTGATGTCATTATGGGGTATTGTGTGTAGATTGATGTCATTATGGGGTATTGTGTGTAGATTGATGTCATTATGGGGTATTGTGTGTAGATTGATGTCATTATGGGGTATTGTGTGTAGATACGGAGCATCCAGACGCTGCACTTGATGCATTTATGAAATTGCTTCTTCCAATTATTGATAAACATGCACATGTTAAGAAAAGAACTGTTAGAACTGTTAAGGCTCCATGGATTGATGAGGAATTGAAAAACTGTATGGTTTAAAGAGATTGGGCAAAATGAGTGGCTAATAAGTTTGACTGGCTGACTTACTGCAAATTGAGAAATTATGTGACTAAACTCAACAACAAAAAATAAGAAACTGTATTATGAAGCCAAGATCAATGGAAAAAACTTTGGAGTACTTTATATGAAATTATGTGACTAAACTCAACAACAAAAAAGAAGAAACTGTATTATGAAGCCAAGATCAATGGAAAAAACTTTGGAGTACTTTATATGAAATTATGTGACTAAACTCAACCAATAATATAATTATGAATCCATAAAAAGACGTTGGAGTACTTTAAATGAAATGATGGGCACAACTCCATCTTTCATCGAATCAGATGGCTTATTCATCACAAAACCATTTGATGTTGGCAATTCTTTTAATGATGACTTCATTGGCAAGTGGGCAAACTTAGGCAGGAAATGCCAACAACAAACTGTGAGCCATCGTTCTCATGTATAAAAAAAACAAATAATGAAAGAAAAGCATTGTAAGTTTGAATGTTGTAAAGTTAGTGAGAGGTGGAAAAAGTATTGTTTTTGATCAATAATGACAAACCTCTTGGTATTGACAACTTAGATGGAAAGCTACTGAGGATAGTAGCTGGCTCTATAGCCACTCCTATCTGTCATATCTTTAATCTGAGTCTAGAGGGAAGTCTTTGTCCTCAGGCCTGGAGGGAAGCCAAAGTCGTTCCGCTACCCAAGAGTGGTAAAGAGGCCTTTACTGGTTCTAACAGCAGACCTATCAGCTTGTTGCCAGCTCTTAGCAAACTGTTGGAAAAAATGGTGTTTGACCAAATACAATGCTATTTCTCTGTAAACAAATGGACAACAGATTGTCAGCATGTTTATAGGGAAGGGCCCTCAACATGTACAGCACTGACACAAATGACTGATGATTGGTTGAAAGACATTGATAATAAGAAGATTGTGGAGCTTTACTGTTAGATTTCAGTGCAGCTTTTGATATTATTGACCATAACCTGTTGTTGAAAAAACATATGTTTTATGGCTTTTCAACCTCTGCCATATCGTGCATTCAGATCTATCTATCTAATAGAACTCAAAGGGTTTTCTTGAATGGAAGCTTCTCTAATGTCAAACATGTAGGGTGTGGTGTACCGCAGGGCAGCTCTCTAGGCCCTCTACTCTTTCTATTTGACCTGCCACTGGCATTAAACAAAGCATGTGTGTCCATGTATGCTGATGATTCAACCATATACATATCAGCAATCACTGACCCTTAGCAAAGAGTTGCAGTCTGTTTTAGAATGGGTGGCCAGTAATAAACTGGTCCTGAACATCTCTAAAACTAAGAGCATTGTATTTGGTACAAATCATTCCCTAAGTTCTAGACCTCAGCTGAATCTGGTAATGAATGGTGTGGCTGTTGAAGTTGAAGAGACTAAATTACTTGTTGTTACCTTAGGTTGTAAACTGTCATGGTCAAAACATATAGATTCAATGGTTGTAAAGATGGGGAGAGGTCTGTCCGTAATTAAGAGATGCTCTGCTTTTTTGACACCACACTCCACAAAGCAAGTCCTGCAGGCTCTAGTTTAGTCTAATCTTGATTATTGTCCAGTCGTATGGTCCGGTACTGCAAAGAAATACCTAGTTAAGCTGCAGCTGGCCCAGAACAGAGTGGCATGTCTTGCTTCATTGTAATCAGGGCTAATTTAAATACTATGCATGCCAGTCTCTCTTGGTTAAGAGCTGATGAGAGACTGACTACATCACTTCTTCTTTTTATAAGAACGATTAATGTGTTGAAAATTCTAAATTGTTTGCACAGTCAACTTACACACAGCTCTGACACACACACTTACCCCACCAGATATACCACCAGGTGTCATTTCACAGTCCCCAGAACAAGTTCAAGAAAGTTTACAGTATTATATAGAGCCATTATTGCATTGAACTCCCTTCCATCTCATTATTCTCAAATGAACAGCAAACTGGGTTTAAAAAACTGATAGCACAACACCTCTCTCCCTATTTGACCTGGATAGTTTGTGTGTATGAATTGATATGTAGGCTGTGTGACGTTTTTTAAATGTATGTAGTTCTGACCTTGAGCTGTTCTTGTCTATTAATGTTCTGTATTATGTCATGTTTCATTTTTCATGTGGACCCCAGGAAGAGTAGCTGCTGCTTTCGTAACAGCTAATGGGGATCCTAATAAAATATCAAATACCAAATAAGGTGCTGGCCTAGTACCAAGACAAGGTGCTGGCCTAGTACCAAGACAAGGTGCTGGCCTAGTACCAAGACAAGGGGCTGGCCTAGTACCAAGACAATGTGCTGGCCTAGTACCAAGACAATGTGCTGGCCTAGTACCAAGACAATGTGCTGGCCTAGTACCAAGACAATGTGCTGGCCTAGTAACAAGACAATGTGCTGGCCTAGTAACAAGACAAGGGGCTGGCCTAGTAACAAGACAAGGTGCTGGCCTAGTAACAAGACAAGGTGCTGGCCTAGTACCAAGACAATGTGCTGGCCTAGTAACAAGACAAGGTGCTGGCCTAGTAACAAGACAAGGGGCTGGCCTAGTAACAAGACAAGGTGCTGGCCTAGTAACAAGACAAGGTGCTGGCCTAGTACCAAGACAAGGTGCTGGCCTAGTACCAAGACAATGTGTCACGCTAGAACCATGCCCTGTTCACCAGACGTGATACCTTATCCCAGAGCTGCTGTTTTCATCTCTCTCGCTCTCTCTCTCTCGCTCTCTCTCTCACTCTCTCTCTCTCTCTCTACCGCACCTGCTTTCTCAACTTCTGAATGCTAAGCTATGAAAACCAACTGACATTTACTCCTGAGGTGCTGACCTGTTGCACCCTCTATAAACACTGTGATTATTATTTGACCCTGCTGAACATCTATGAACGTTTGAACATCTTGGAGAAAGAACTGGCCTTAATGGCCATGAATTGTTATAATCTCCACCCGGCACAGCCAGAAGAGGACTGGCCACCCCTCAGAACCTGGTTCCTCTCTAGGTTTCTTCCTAGGTTTTGCCTTAACTCATCTGTGTATTAAACTGTGTATGCTGTAGTGCAGTGTGCGTGTACTTTACTCATCTGTGTATTAAATTGTGTATGCTGTAGTGCCGTGTGTGTGTACTTTACTCATCTGTGCATTAAACTGTGTATGCTGTAGTGCAGTGTGCGTGTACTTTATTCATCTGTGTATTAAACTGTGTATGCTGTAGTGCTGTGTGCGTGTACTTTACTCATCTGTGTATTAAACTTTGTATGCTGTAGTGCTGTGTGCGTGTACTTTACTCATCTGTGTATTAAACTGTGTATGCTGTAGTGCTGTGTGCGTGTACTTTACTCATCTGTGTATTAAACTGTGTATGCTGTAGTGCAGTGTCCGTGTCCTTTACTCATCTGTGTATTAAACTGTGTATGCTGTAGTGCAGTGTGCGTGTACTTTACTCATCTG
The DNA here is from genome assembly GCA_023634145.1 of Thymallus thymallus. Taxonomy (NCBI): domain Eukaryota; kingdom Metazoa; phylum Chordata; class Actinopteri; order Salmoniformes; family Salmonidae; genus Thymallus; species Thymallus thymallus. Next base: position 35,074,275 of record CM042392.1, read on the forward strand.
TGTATTAAACT
>CM042392.1:35079285-35126785 GCA_023634145.1 Thymallus thymallus
GACAACAATACAATACATTTTTTATCCACCTTGACAACAATACAATACACTTTTTATCTACCTTGACAACAATACAATACACTTTATCCAAAGAGACTTACAGTACAGTGATTCATAAATTTTTACTATGTGATTCATTCAGTCATTAAATCCATGACTGAACTAGGTAATCCTAGTGCCTCTATTTCCCACAGCATCCACAACCAAATATGCCAGTTCATCCAAAGCGGCACAGTACAGTGAGTCCATACATATTTAGTATGTGTGTGTGTGATTCCTGCGGGAACTGAACCCACGGCCTTGGCTTGGTGTTGCTAGTGCCACAATGCTACTAACTGAACCACCCAGGACCATAAGTACAGCGTCAGAACAGAAGTAGTTAGTTAGTGCCTGTATTTCCCACGACACCCACCTTGACATCAAGTACTGGAGACTACAGGGAGTCAGGCATGTTAATATGGAAGGCTTAGACTGAGAGAGAGAGAAGAGAGATAGCCTGCATGCCATGCCGTGATGAACTCCAAGATACTGTGCAGTAGTTACTTACATGCACTGTGCAGGTGATCAGGCCCACAATCCACTGAGAGCTGAGAACTTCAAACTCAGAGTCAAGAAAGCAAAATAATTAGGTCTCCTGTGTGAATGCGGCTTATTTTCCACAACCAGTACAGGTACCTTAGTCCCATGACAGGTGCTGGGGCTAACACACATTTAGAGCTATTAGTATGGAGAGAGCCATGCCATGATGCCCTCCAAGATACTTTACAGTAGATTCTCCGCCCACCATCTCAGATTGTTCTGAAATCGTTTCTGTAGTTAGAAACAGATACGATTAGCATTCATGAAACATTATTTTGTTGAAACATTCAAGTAATTTATTGCACCCAAATTGCCCCAAAAGTGTCCATTTAAATTTGTAGGATTAATATAATATTCAATAAATATAGTACCCAACATTCAATTTGTTACTGTTGTTACTGTTGTTACTGTTGTTACTGCTGTTACTGTTGTTACTGCTGTTACTGCTGTTACTGTTGTTACTGTTGTTACTGTTGTTACTGTTGTTACTGTTGTTACTGCTGTTACTGTTGTTACTGCTGTTACTGCTGTTACTGTTGTTACTGTTGTTACTGTTGTTACTGCTGTTACTGTTGTTACTGCTGTTACTGCTGTTACTGTTGTTACTGTTGTTACTGTTGTTACTGTTGTTACTGCTGTTACTGTTGTTACTGCTGTTACTGCTGTTACTGCTGTTACTGTTGTTACTGTTGTTACTGTTGTTACTGCTGTTACTGTTGTTACTGTTGTTACTGCTGTTACTGCTGTTACTGCTGTTACTGCTGTTACTGTTGTTACTGTTGTTACTGCTGTTACTGTTGTTACTGTTGTTACTGCTGTTACTGCTGTTACTGCTGTTACTGTTGTTACTGTTGTTACTGTTGTTACTGCTGTTACTGCTGTTACTGTTGTTACTGTTGTTACTGCTGTTACTGCTGTTACTGCTGTTACTGTTGTTACTGTTGTTACTGCTGTTACTGTTGTTACTGTTGTTACTGTTGTTACTGCTGTTACTGTTGTTACTGCTGTTACTGCTGTTACTGCTGTTACTGTTGTTACTGTTGTTACTGTTGTTACTGCTGTTACTGCTGTTACTGTTGTTACTGTTGTTACTGCTGTTACTGCTGTTACTGCTGTTACTGTTGTTACTGCTGTTACTGCTGTTACTGCTGTTACTGCTGTTACTGTTGTTACTGCTGTTACTGTTGTTACTGTTGTTACTGTTGTTACTGCTGTTACTGCTGTTACTGTTGTTACTGTTGTTACTGCTGTTACTGCTGTTACTGCTGTTACTGTTGTTACTGTTGTTACTGTTGTTACTGCTGTTACTGTTGTTACTGTTGTTACTGTTGTTACTGCTGTTACTGCTGTTACTGTTGTTACTGTTGTTACTGCTGTTACTGCTGTTACTGCTGTTACTGCTGTTACTGCTGTTACTGCTGTTACTGCTGTTACTGTTGTTACTGTTGTTACTGCTGTTACTGCTGTTACTGCTGTTACTGCTGTTACTGTTGTTACTGCTGTTACTGCTGTTACTGCTGTTACTGTTGTTACTGCTGTTACTGCTGTTACTGCTGTTACTGTTGTTACTGCTGTTACTGCTGTTACTGCTGTTACTGCTGTTACTGCTGTTACTGCTGTTACTGTTGTTACTGCTGTTACTGCTGTTACTGCTGTTACTGCTGTTACTGTTGTTACTGCTGTTACTGCTGTTACTGCTGTTACTGCTGTTACTGCTGTTACTGCTGTTACTGTTGTTACTGCTGTTACTGCTGTTACTGATGTTACTGTTGTTACTGCTGTTACTGCTGTTACTGTTGTTACTGTTGTTACTGTTGTTACTGCTGTTACTGCTGTTACTGTTGTTACTGCTGTTACTGCTGTTACTGCTGTTACTGCTGTTACTGCTGTTACTGCTGTTACTGCTGTTACTGTTGTTACTGCTGTTACTGCTGTTACTGCTGTTACTGTTGTTACTGCTGTTACTGTTGTTACTGCTGTTACTGCTGTTACTGCTGTTACTGTTGTTACTGCTGTTACTGCTGTTACTGCTGTTACTGCTGTTACTGCTGTTACTGCTGTTACTGTTGTTACTGCTGTTACTGCTGTTACTGCTGTTACTGCTGTTACTGTTGTTACTGCTGTTACTGCTGTTACTGCTGTTACTGCTGTTACTGTTGTTACTGCTGTTACTGCTGTTACTGCTGTTACTGCTGTTACTGTTGTTACTGCTGTTACTGCTGTTACTGCTGTTACTGTTGTTACTGCTGTTACTGCTGTTACTGCTGTTACTGCTGTTACTGCTGTTACTGTTGTTACTGTTGTTACTGTTGTTACTGTTGTTACTGCTGTTACTGCTGTTACTGTTGTTACTGTTGTTACTGTTGTTACTGCTGTTACTGCTGTTACTGCTGTTACTGTTGTTACTGCTGTTACTGCTGTTACTGCTGTTACTGCTGTTACTGTTGTTACTGCTGTTACTGCTGTTACTGCTGTTACTGCTGTTACTGTTGTTACTGCTGTTACTGCTGTTACTGCTGTTACTGCTGTTACTGTTGTTACTGCTGTTACTGTTGTTACTGCTGTTACTGCTGTTACTGCTGTTACTGCTGTTACTGCTGTTACTGTTGTTACTGCTGTTACTGCTGTTACTGTTGTTACTGCTGTTACTGCTGTTACTGCTGTTACTGTTGTTACTGTTGTTACTGTTGTTACTGTTGTTACTGCTGTTACTGCTGTTACTGTTGTTACTGTTGTTACTGCTGTTACTGCTGTTACTGCTGTTACTGCTGTTACTGCTGTTACTGTTGTTACTGCTGTTACTGCTGTTACTGCTGTTACTGTTGTTACTGCTGTTACTGTTGTTACTGCTGTTACTGCTGTTACTGCTGTTACTGTTGTTACTGCTGTTACTGTTGTTACTGCTGTTACTGTTGTTACTGCTGTTACTGCTGTTACTGCTGTTACTGCTGTTACTGTTGTTACTGCTGTTACTGCTGTTACTGCTGTTACTGCTGTTACTGTTGTTACTGCTGTTACTGTTGTTACTGCTGTTACTGCTGTTACTGCTGTTACTGTTGTTACTGCTGTTACTGCTGTTACTGCTGTTACTGCTGTTACTGCTGTTACTGTTGTTACTGCTGTTACTGCTGTTACTGCTGTTACTGCTGTTACTGTTGTTTGTCATGTCCTGATATGTTTCACCTGTCTGTGTTTGTCCCCTCCCCACACCAGGTGCACCCTATCTCCATCATTAATTAGTTTGGGTATTTAGTCTCTTGGGTGCTGTTGGCATTTGCCAGATCGTCTTGCCTAGTCAGTCGTTCCAGCGCTCTATTGTGTTACTAACTCTGCCAGTCTGTTTCCCGGTATTTGGACCTCTACCTGCCTGTTGGATTACGTGCCTGTCTATCCCCTCCTGTGCCTTCGACCTTCTGATCTCCTGCTAAAACGAACTCTGCCTGTGTTACGGATTACGAGCCTGTCTACTCCTCTGCACTGCCATCCTTCTGATTCCCGGTACCGAACGCTGCCTGCATTACGACTACGAGCCTGACTCTCCTTATTGGACTATTGCCTTTCTGATTCCCTGTTACGAACACTGCCTGTCATTCACTACGAGACTGTCTTGCCCCATATACTTGATTAAATATTTAATCATATCTCTGCCTCCGTGTCCGCTTTTGGGTCCCGTATATCTGTCGTTGTGTCAGTTGTTACTGTTGTTACTGTTGTTACTGCTGTTACTGTTGTTACTGTTGTTACTGTTGTTACTGCTGTTACTGTTGTTACTGCTGTTACTGCTGTTACTGTTGTTACTGCTGTTACTGTTGTTACTGCTGTTACTGCTGTTACTGCTGTTACTGTTGTTACTGCTGTTACTGCTGTTACTGCTGTTACTGTTGTTACTGCTGTTACTGTTGTTACTGTTGTTACTGCTGTTACTGTTGTTACTGCTGTTACTGCTGTTACTGTTGTTACTGTTGTTACTGCTGTTACTGTTGTTACTGTTGTTACTGCTGTTACTGTTGTTACTGCTGTTACTGCTGTTACTGTTGTTACTGTTGTTACTGCTGTTACTGTTGTTACTGCTGTTACTGTTGTTACTGCTGTTACTGTTGTTACTGTTGTTACTGTTGTTACTGCTGTTACTGTTGTTACTGCTGTTAATGTTGTTACTGCTTGAACAAATTGACCACAACTTTGGGTTGAAAATCTATATCTTTTGCTCATGATGAAATAAATGGTCACCCTCACAAGAGACCAGAAAAATAGATAAAAGATCTTACCTGTTTCTAATTTCAGAAACATCTGAGATGGTGGGTGTCATGGCTTGCTGAAATGAAACAACCCCTGTAATTACCTTCATGCACTGAGATTGTGGTCTATGTCTGAAATGGCACCATATTCCCTAAAGGACCCTGGTCAAATGTAGTGCACTATACTTCCAGCCAGGGACCAGCCAGGGACCAGCCAGGCATGCAGCCAGGCATGCAGCCAGGGACCAGCCAGGCATGCAGCCAGGGACCAGCCAGGCATGCAGCCAGGGACCAGCCAGGCATGCAGCCAGGGACCAGCCAGGGACCAGCCAGGGACCAGCCAGGGACCAGCCAGGCATGCAGCCAGGGACCAGCCAGGCATGCAGCCAGGGACCAGCCAGGCATGCAGCCAGGGACCAGCCAGGGACCAGCCAGGGACCAGCCAGGGACCAGCCAGGCATGCAGCCAGGGACCAGCCAGGGACCAGCCAGGGACCAGCCAGGGACCAGCCAGGGACCAGCCAGGCATGCAGCCAGGGACCAGCCAGGCATGCAGCCAGGGACCAGCCAGGGACCAGCTAGGGACCAGCCAGGGACCAGCCAGGCATGCAGCCAGGGACCAGCCAGGGACCAGCCAGGGACCAGCCAGGCATGCAGCCAGGGACCAGCCAGGGACCAGCCAGGCATGCAGCCAGGGACCAGCCAGGGACCAGCCAGGCATGCAGCCAGGGACCAGCCAGGGACCAGCCAGGCATGCAGCCAGGGACCAGCCAGGGACCAGCCAGGGACCAGCCAGGGACCAGCCAGGCATGCAGCCAGGGACCAGCCAGGCATGCAGCCAGGGACCAGCCAGGGACCAGCTAGGGACCAGCCAGGGACCAGCCAGGCATGCAGCCAGGGACCAGCCAGGGACCAGCCAGGCATGCAGCCAGGGACCAGCCAGGGACCAGCCAGGCATGCAGCCAGGGACCAGACAGGGACCAGCCAGGGACCAGCCAGGCATGCAGCCAGGGACCAGCCAGGGACCAGCCAGGGACCAGCCAGGCATGCAGCCAGGGACCAGCCAGGGACCAGCCAGGGACCAGCCAGGCATGCAGCCAGGGACCAGCCAGGCATGCAGCCAGGGACCAGCCAGGGACCAGCCAGGGACCAGCCAGGGACCAGCCAGGGACCAGCCAGGCATGCAGCCAGGGACCAGCCAGGGACCAGCCAGGGACCAGCCAGGCATGCAGCCAGGGACCAGCCAGGGACCAGCCAGGCATGCAGCCAGGGACCAGCCAGGCATGCAGCCAGGGACCAGCCAGGCATGCAGCCAGGGACGAGCCAGGGACCAGCCAGGCATGCAGCCAGGGACCAGCCAGGGACCAGCCAGGGACCAGTGAGGCATGCAGCCAGGGACCAGCCAGGCATGCAGCCAGGGACCAGCCAGGCATGCAGCCAGGCATGCAGCCAGGCATGCAGCCAGGGACCAGCCAGACATGCAGCCAGGCATGCAGCCAGGGACCAGCCAGGGACCAGCCAGGCATGCAGCCAGGCATGCAGCCATGGACCAGCCAGGCATGCAGCCAGGAACCAGCCAGGCATGCAGCCAGGGACCAGCCAGGCATGCAGCCAGGCATGCAGCCAGGCATGCAGCCAGGGACCAGCCAGGCATGCAGCCAGGGACCAGCCAGGGACCAGCCAGGCATGCAGCCAGGCATGCAGCCAGGGACCAGCCAGGCATGCAGCCAGGGACGAGCCAGGGACCAGCCAGGCATGCAGCCAGGGACCAGCCAGGGACCAGCCAGGGACCAGTGAGGCATGCAGCCAGGGACCAGCCAGGCATGCAGCCAGGGACCAGCCAGGCATGCAGCCAGGCATGCAGCCAGGCATGCAGCCAGGGACCAGCCAGACATGCAGCCAGGCATGCAGCCAGGGACCAGCCAGGCATGCAGCCAGGCATGCAGCCATGGACCAGCCAGGCATGCAGCCAGGAACCAACCAGGCATGCAGCCAGGGACCAGCCAGGCATGCAGCCAGGCATGCAGCCAGGCATGCAGCCAGGGACCAGCCAGGCATGCAGCCAGGGACCAGCCAGGGACCAGCCAGGCATGCAGCCAGGCATGCAGCCAGGGACCAGCCAGGCATGCAGCCAGGGACGAGCCAGGGACCAGCCAGGCATGCAGCCAGGGACCAGCCAGGGACCAGCCAGGGACCAGTGAGGCATGCAGCCAGGGACCAGCCAGGCATGCAGCCAGGGACCAGCCAGGCATGCAGCCAGGCATGCAGCCAGGCATGCAGCCAGGGACCAGCCAGACATGCAGCCAGGCATGCAGCCAGGGACCAGCCAGGGACCAGCCAGGCATGCAGCCAGGCATGCAGCCATGGACCAGCCAGGCATGCAGCCAGGAACCAGCCAGGCATGCAGCCAGGGACCAGCCAGGCATGCAGCCAGGGACCAGCCAGGGACCAGCCAGGCATGCAGCCAGGCATGCAGCCAGGCATGCAGCCAGGGACCAGCCAGACATGCAGCCAGGCATGCAGCCAGGGACCAGCCAGGGACCAGCCAGGCATGCAGCCAGGCATGCAGCCATGGACCAGCCAGGCATGCAGCCAGGAACCAGCCAGGCATGCAGCCAGGGACCAGCCAGGGACCAGCCAGGCATGCAGCCAGGCATGCAGCCAGGGACCAGCCAGGCATGCAGCCAGGGGCCAGCCAGGCATGCAAAAAGGGACCAGCCTGTCTCAGAGGTAGAGAGGGTAAGCGCTAATGAGACAGGCAGGCAGGTGGAAAGAAGTGTAGCAGTAACAATAACAGCAATAACAGAATCTAATGGGCAAGACCTGGTACTTTCACACTCATTTATGGTATAGTTAGTTATCCTTTTAGCTGCCACGTCATGTTTCTGTGTTTCTGTTTCCGCCAAGGTGGAGGGTGCAATCACTGCCTTAAAGAGGTTCTAGGTGGACGTTTTGAATCTGATCTGGAGGGTGGAGGGTGAGGGAGGAGGTGGAGGGTAGAGGGTGAGGTGGAGGGAGGAGGTGGAGGGTAGAGGGTGAGGTGGAGGGAGGAGGTGGAGGGTAGAGGGTGAGGTGGAGGGAGGAGGTGGAGGGTAGAGGGTGAGGTGGAGGGAGGAGGTGGAGGGTAGAGGTGGAGGAGGTGGAGGGAAGAGGAGGAGGGAGGAGGCGGAGGGAGGAGGCGGAGGGAGGAGGAGGAGGTGGAGGGAAGAGGAGGAGGGAGGAGGAGGTGGAGGGAGGAGGAGCAGGTGCAGGGAGAAGGCGAAGGGAGAAGGCGGAGGGAGGAGGTGGAGGGAGGAGGTGGAGGGAGGAGGAGGTGGAGGGAGGAGGAGGAGGTGGAGGGAGGAGGAGCAGGTGGAGGGAGAAGGCGGAGGGAGGAGGCGGAGGGAGGAGGCGGAGGGAGGAGGAGGAGGTGGAGGGAGGAGGAGGAGGTGGAGGGAGGAGGAGAAGGCGGAGGGAGGAGGAGGAGGGAGGAGGTGGAGGGAGGAGGAGGAGGTGGAGGGAGGAGGAGGAGGTGGAGGGAGGAGGAGAAGGCGGAGGGAGGAGGAGGAGGTGGAGGGAGGAGGAGAAGGCGGAGGGAGGAGGCGGAGGGAGGAGGCGGAGGGAGGAGGAGGAGGTGGAGGGAGGAGGAGGAGGTGGAGGGAGGAGGAGAAGGCGGAGGGAGGAGGAGGAGGGAGGAGGTGGAGGGAGGAGGAGGAGGTGGAGGGAGGAGGCGGAGGGAGGAGGAGGAGGCGGAGGGAGGAGGAGGAGGAGGAGGGAGGAGGTGGAGGGAGGAGCTCATGTGATACTAATGACACCCTATTCCCTATAGTGCACAACTTCTGATATGCAGCCAGAGTTAATCTCCGTGGAGTGACAGTACAGTAAACTAAGGTGTTGGTCTCCTGCTCTCCCTGCACTCTGTCCATGCTAGCGCTAGGCTAATCCTCATATCACTCAAGCTGCCATTCTACAGCCAAGCCTGAGGGGAGGTAGAGCCATGCCAAGACAGGCTGACACAGTGAAATGGTACAGTGTTTATGTCAAGGGGAATATTATGTTTTAATTGTATAATTTACTGACTTTTATTTTGTGTCTTTATTTCCATACCACTGCATATGAATTTGGTTGGGTTTACCTGTCTCACCACAGAATGGGTGATGGAGAATGGGAGAGCTGAGAGAGGAGAGAGGGGAGATGAGAGAGGAGAGAGGGGAGATGAGATGGGAGATAAGAGAGGGAGAGATGAGAGAGGGAGAGATGAGAGTGGGAGAGATGAGAGAGGGGGAGATGAGAGATGAGAGAGAGAGAGAGAGAGAGAGAGAGAGAGAGAGAGAGAGAGAGAGAGAGAGAGAGAGAGAGAGAGAGAGAGATGAGAGAGAGAGATCGATTGTACACATTGTTGTATACAATCTTTTACAATACATAGTTGCGTCATGCCAATAAAGTGAATTGAATTGAATTGAATTGATAGAGGTGGAAACTGAGCTGCACTTCTTAACCTCCTGCCAAATGTATGACCATATTAGAGACACATATTTCTCTCAGATTACACAGATCCACAAAGAATTAGAAAACAAATCCAATTTTGATAAACTCCCATATCTACTGGGTGAAATACAACAGTGTTCCATCACAGCAGCAAGATGTGTGACCTGATGCCACAAGAAAAGGGCAACCAGTGAAGAACAAACACCATTATAAATACAACCCATATTTATGTTTAAAAGGGAGAGTGTGTTAACCACAGAGTTGGTATTTAAAATATACCTAATTCAAGGCCAACTGATATTTACAGTGGTTTTTGATAGTTTAAATTAAGATTATACTGTGTATTTATTTATATACCCTTTGCCTTGATGACAGCTTTGCACACTCTTTCCATTACACTCTTCCACGTACGCTCCGGTCACAAGACGCAGGCCTCCTTATTGTCCTAGAATTTCGAAGTAAACAGCTGGAGGCGGGGCTTTCTCCTATAGAACTCCATTTATATGGAATGGTCTGCCTATCCATGTGAGAGACGCAGACTCCGTCTCAACCTTTAAGTCTTTACTGAAGACTCATCTCTTCAGTAGGTCCTATGATTGAGTGTAGTCTGGCCCAGGGGTGCAAGGGTGAACGGCAAGGCTCTGGAGCGACGAACCACCCTTGCTGTCTCTGCCTGGCCGGTTCCCCTCTCTCCACTGGGATTCTCTGCTTCTGAGCCTATTACGGGGGCTGAGTTACTGGCTTACTAGTGCTCTTCCATGCCGTCCCTAGGAGGGGTGTGTCACGTCGTGCCAGGCTTTTTTCACTATACTCGACTTGAGTGGGTTGAGTCACTGACGTGATCTTCCTTTCCAGTTTGCATCCCCTCGGGTTAGTGCGGTGGAAGAGATCTCCACGGGCTATACTCAGCCTTGTCTCAGGGTAGTAAGTTGGTTATCTGTTGATAGAGAGTGGGGGACCCTGTCCGGGGGTATTGTTGTACGGGTCTTGTCTCAATCTCCAGTATCTATGCTGCAATATGTGCTTGGGGGCTTATCTGGTGAAATTATCCTGTCTTATCTTGTGTCCTGTGTGAACTCATCTCTTTCTCTTTCTCTTTCTCTTTCTCTTTCTCTTTCTCTTTCTCTTTCTCTTTCTCTCTCTCTCTCTCTACCGCACTTGCTGTCTCGAACTGTGAATGCTCGGCTATGAAAAGCCAACTGACATTTACTCCTGAGGTGCTGACCTGTTGCACCCTCTATAAACACTGTGATTATTATTTGACCCTGCTGATCATCTATGAAGGTTTGAACATCTTGGAGAAAGAACTGGCCTTAGTGGCCATGAATTGTTATAATCTCCACCCGGCACAGCCAGAAGAGGACTGGCCACCCCTCAGAGCCTGGTTCCTCTCTAGGTTTCATCCTAGGTTTTTGCCTTTCTAGGGAGTTTTTCCTAGCCACCATGGTTCTGCATTGCTTGCTGTTTGGGGTTTTAGGCTGGGTTTCTGTATAGCACTTTGTGACATCTGCTGATGTAAAAAGGGCTTTATAAATAAATTTGATTTGAGGAGGGAGATAAAAACAGAGGGGGAGAGAGCCCAATAATAATTTGACGTAAGGTGACGTCTTCTGGACGTCTTTTTTTGGTCCTCTGTCTTTCTTTTGTATTTTTTCGGCCTTGATTTCAACGTCCATGGACGTAGATTTTTGGTCCAGGCCAGACCTAATCTGAAACAATCATAGTCCGGGATCAAACATAGACTTTCAGATTTGTCATCTATGTTTCACAAGTTTGGACAGCACAGTACAGCATAGTACAGTACAGTAGAGCAGTGATTACTACCTCTGAGGGTTTAGAGCTTGAGGTAGTCACCTCATACAAGTACTTGGGAGTATGGCTGGACGGTACACTGTCCTTCTCTCAGCACATATCAAAGCTGCAGGCTAAAGTTAAATCTAGACTTGGTTTCCTCTATCGTAATCACTCCTCTTTCACCCCAGCTGACAATTTCACCCCTCTATCGTAATCCCAGCCCCCGTCCCAGTAGAGTGACAGTAGCGTATGGTTCAGTACAGTACAACACAGTAGAGTGACAGTAGCGTATGGTTCAGTACAGTACAACACAGTAGAGTGACAGTAGCGTATGGTTCAGTACAGTACAACACAGTAGAGTGACAGTAGCGTATGGTTCAGTACAGTACAACACAGTAGAGTGACAGTAGCGTATGGTTCAGTACAGTACAACACAGTAGAGTGACAGTAGCGTATGGTTCAGTACAGTAAAACACAGTAGAGTGACAGTAGCGTATGGTTCAGTACAGTACAACACAGTAGAGTGACAGTAGCGTATGGTTCAGTACAGTACAACACAGTAGAGTGACAGTAGCGTATGGTTCAGTACAGTACAACACAGTAGAGTGACAGTAGCGTATGGTTCAGTACAGTACAACACAGTAGAGTGACAGTAGCGTATGGTTCAGTACAGTACAACACAGTAGAGTGACAGTAGCGTATGGTTCAGTACAGTACAACACAGTAGAGTGACAGTAGCGTATGGTTCAGTACAGTACAACACAGTAGAGTGACAGTAGCGTATGGTTCAGTACAGTACAACACAGTAGAGTGACAGTAGCGTATGGTTCAGTACAGTACAACACAGTAGAGTGACAGTAGCGTATGGTTCAGTACAGTACAACACAGTAGAGTGACAGTAGCGTATGGTTCAGTACAGTACAACACAGTAGAGTGACAGTAGCGTATGGTTCAGTACAGTACAACACAGTAGAGTGACAGTAGCGTATGGTTCAGTACAGTACAACACAGTAGAGTGACAGTAGCGTATGGTTCAGTACAGTACAACACAGTAGAGTGACAGTAGCGTATGGTTCAGTACAGTACAACACAGTAGAGTGACAGTAGCGTATGGTTCAGTACAGTACAACACAGTAGAGTGACAGTAGCGTATGGTTCAGTACAGTACAACACAGTAGAGTGACAGTAGCGTATGGTTCAGTACAGTACAACACAGTAGAGTGACAGTAGCGTATGGTTCAGTACAGTACAACACAGTAGGGTAAAGTATAGTGTACTGTAGGATGTTTTTTACATTTACATGGACATTCAGCAGACGCTCTTATCCAGAGTGACTTACAGTCAGTACATTTAACTAAGGTAGTAAACAATCTGCACACATTACTGAGAAGGTTATTGTAGTTGAGGCGATCTGTTGGTTTATTCTGTAGTTAGAATATCATGTGATTAATACATCTTCTGTTGTCTCCTCTTTCCTATTAAGAGGCATAAAACATTATTATTGAAATTTGTAGAATCAATGAACAAAAAATACGTATTTTCAATGCCTGTAAATTATATATTTTCAACGCCCGGAAAATACATATTTTGACCATTTGTTCAGCACCTAAAATGCACCTGTAACAAAGAGAAAGAGAGAAAGAGAGGGGACAGCAGTGGGTCCTGGTCCAGGCACTGTCAACTACACACACACCCTGTGGGGCCCAGATGAGGCTGTGGATGGACTGTGGATGGGGCTGTGGATGGACTGTGGATGGGGCTGTGGATGGACTGTGGATGGGGCTGTGGATAGACTGTGGATGGGGCTGTGGATAGACTGTGGATGGGGCTGTGGATAGACTGTGGATGGGGCTGTGGATGGACTGTGGATGGGGCTGTGGATGGACTGTGGATGGGGCTGTGGATAGACTGTGGATGGTGCTGTGGATAGACTGTGGATGGGGCTGTGGATAGACTGTGGATGGGGCTGTGGATAGACTGTGGATGGGGCTGTGGATAGACTGTGGATAGACTGTGGATGGGGCTGTGGATAGACTGTGGATGGGGCTGTGGATAGACTGTGGATGGGGCTGTGGATAGACTGTGGATGGGGCTGTGGATGGGGCTGTGGATGGGGCTGTGGATAGACTGTGGATGGGGCTGTGGATAGACTGTGGATGGGGCTGTGGATGGGGCTGTGGATAGACTGTGGATGGGGCTGTGGATGGGGCTGTGGATGGGGGTTGGTGCTCTCAGACGTTAGTATAGTAGACCCTTATACCCAGGGCTCAGTACTATGGGTCCTAGATCAGATGTTGTACTAGACACTTATACCCTGGGCTCAGCTACAGACAGTACTACTGGTCCTAGATCAGATGTTGTATTATGTCCTTATACCCTGGGCTCAGCTACAGACAGTACTACTGGTCCTAGATCAGATGTTGTATTAAGTCCTTATACCCTGGGCTCAGCTGCAGACAGTACTACTGGTCCTAGATCAGATGTTGTAGTAGATTTTTGTCTTTATCTGTTATTGTCTAGTACTGTCTTTTTGCTAGCTAGGACCATCTACTTCAAGTGCTGTCTGTCATCCCAGTAGCCTACTTGGTGTGTGACCTGCTGACCACTCATAACTTGCAGATGACTGTTGACACATCAACCAGAATTGGGGCATGGCAATTTGCTACTGTTGTTTTGGTAATCAGTGGCTGTATTGGAGGGGGAGTGGTTTCTACTCTCATAGGAAATCAACAATTAGTACAGGGAGGCGTGCTCTTCACCTCTGCTATGCAATTAGCAATTAGTGTTAGTACTTCAGTCTCCCCTGTTTTCTCAGAGGCATCCGGTCTCGTCGCCAAAACAAAGAGGGTTCTGCTGAGTTGTTCGAGGAAGGCTCCACACCACTCTCTTACCTAGAGATTTTCAGATCTCATTTTGTTCTTTTGTCAACTGTTCCCTCTGGCTAAAACCCTTCTAATTTAGTTTACCCTGCGCACACAACCCATGTGGAATTTCTGGTCTCCGGCAGCGCTTGGAACTGCCTATCTGAGTTCATCTCAGCCTATGCTGTCCTTCAGTCCCTAAACCTTTTGGCCCTGACGGAGACATGGATCAGCCCAGAGAACACTGCTACTCCAGCTGCTCTCTCTTCATCTGAAAACGTGTTCTCTCATAGTCTGAGAGCATCTGGTTATTGCGGTGGTGTCTCTTCCACTACTCTCTCTCTTCCACTACTCTCTCTCTCCCACTACTCTCTCTCTCTTCCACTACTCTCTCTCTCTTCCACTACTCTCTCCCTCCCACTACTCTCTCTCTCTCCCACTACTCTCTCTCTCTCTCCACTGCTCTCTCTCTCCCACTACTCTCTCTCTCTCCCACTACTCTCTCTCTCTCTCCACTACTCTCTCTCTCTCCCACTACTCTCTCTCTCTCCCACTACTCTCTCTCTCTCCCACTTCTCTCTCTCTCTCCCACTTCTCTCTCTCTCTCCACTACTCTCTCCCTCCCACTACTCTCTCCCTCCCACTACTCTCTCTCTCCCACTAATCTCTCTCCCACTACTCTCTCTCTCTCCCACTTCTCTCTCTCTCTCCCACTTCTCTCTCTCTCTCCACTACTCTCTCCCTCCCACTACTCTCTCCCTCCCACTACTCTCTCTCTCTCCCACTACTCTCTCTCTCTCCCACTTCTCTCTCTCTCTCCACTGCTCTCTCCCTCCCACTACTCTCCCTCCCACTACTCTCTCTCTCCCACTACTCTCTCCCTCCCACTACTCTCTCTCTCCCACTACTCTCTCTCTCTCCCACTTCTCTCTCTCTCTCCACTGCTCTCTCCCTCCCACTACTCTCCCTCCCACTACTCTCTCTCTCCCACTACTCTCTCCCTCCCACTACTCTCTCTCTCCCACTACTCTCTCTCTTCCACTACTCTCTCTCTCCCACTACTCTCTCTCTCTTCCACTACTCTCTCTCTTCCACTACTCTCTCTCTCCCACTACTCTCTCTCTTCCACTACTCTCTCCCTCCCAACACCTCCCTCCCACTACTCTCTCTCTCTCTCCCCCTACTCTCTCTCTCCCACTACTCTCTCTCTCCCCCTACTCTCTCTCCCTCCCACTACTCTCTCTCCCACTACTCTCTCTCCCACTACTCTCTCTCTCCCACTACTCTCTCTCTCCCCCTACTCTCTCTCTCTCCCACTACTCTCTCTCTCCCACTACTCTCTCTCTCCCACTACTCTCTCCCTCCCACTACTCTCTCTCCCACTACTCTCTCTCTCCCACTACCCTCTCCCTCCCACTACTCTCTCCCTCCCATTACTCTCTCTCTCCCACTACTCTCTCTCTCTTCCACTACTCTCTCTCTCTCCCACTACTCTCTCTCTCTCCCACTACTACTGACTGACTCATTTCAAAATTACAGAACAGGGCTGCGGGCAGCTGAGTGAAAATGGAGTAATACTTCCGGAGGACCTATCATCTTTTCACTCCCTGCTCTCTACCTTCTCTTCCTCTTTTAAAGCCAGTTTCTATCAGTCTAAATGTCAAGCTACACCTGGAAACCCGGCTCGCTTCGAGGAAAGCAACACTGAAGCATGCATGAGAGCACCAGCTGTTCCGGATGACTGTGTGATCACGCTCGCCGTAGCCGATGTCATGACGTTGCCCTGATGGGGGAGGTTTATGACCCCCCCACCATAAATACCTTTCGCTTTCTCTCTCTACTCTACCAAAATGGAGTTTGGAGAAAGAGTCTGTTACCACAGAGAAAGACTAAAGTATGGTAACATCAAAAGGTTGGGGAATGGAACAATATTTCCCTTTCTCAACCAGTTGAAAGTGTCCGTTGGTATTTAAAGAATATGATGTCAGATTAGTTGCTGTCTGGGACATTATATCTGATGATAGGACGACATAAATTGTATCTTGGAAAGTCTACACATTCTAGTTATCAGATTGACATGGAATTGTTGTGCAATTTATATGTTTAAATATGAAACTATTTGTGAAAAGATTAAATGTAATTTTAGCCTCCTAAATATGAGAACAGTTTCATAGTAGGCGCTGCACAGTCAGTGGCCACACCCAGGTGAACAGACATTGGTTGAGAACAATGAAACACACCCACTGAAGAGGAAGTGATTCATCCCACAAGCAGAAAGACTCTCCAAAGGACAATGGCGATCGTCCGTCTTCGACCCATCTATCGAAGCAAAGTATGAGAATACAGGAAGTCTGGAGTGCAAAAAGCTATAAAAAGATATTGCATAGTATGAGTGAATGGCTGAATATGTACACTATACATTGTTAGTGTACATATTCAGTGTTTGGTGAAAAAAAGTTGATATAAATAAATAACAAATATTTGCATAGTTAACTATACTATACAGGTCGATGGCAGAGAAATACTTAAATAGCTAAATGTGCGTATGATATAAATGAGGGTAATAATAGTTGACTTAATATACAGTCTGGTAAAATGTACAAGTAAGTAAATTTTTTCATGGTTAAATTAACTGTAGGTTACATTCAGGGTTTAATTACAGATAAATGCACGTATTGCACATTCGATATACTAAATGCAATGAAAAAAGATACTACTGGCAGGATACTAATATTCAGTCCTGAGCGAATGACTACGTAAGTTCAGTCCAATAATTACTTACAATATTGCACGTGATATAACAACTGTACATTAATATGTATATACAGTCCTGAACGAATGAGTGTTGAATGAATAAGTCCTGAGTGAATGAGTGATTACAGACCACATAGTTACTCACGGATGGATGGATGGATGCCTAACTGTTAAACTAGGTCCTAACACCCCAACAGTTCCAGGTCTATGTTGCCGACGGCACGGCACCCCGGTGAGGCATTAAATAGTCTAAGAGCCGCTGGCAGGAAGGCTATTGTGGTGGCCAGTGCCATTTGCACCCCAGTATCTCTATTTGCACATCATCGTCTGCACATCTATCACTCCAGTGTTAATGCTAATTTGTAATTATTTGTCACTATGGCCTATTTATTGCCTTACCTTCCTAATCTTACTACATTTGCACTCTGTATATAGATTCTCTATTGTGTTATTGACTGTATGTTTGTTTATTCTCATGTGTAACTCTGTGTTGTTGTTTTTGTCGCACTGCTTTGCTTTGTCTTGGCCAGGTCGCAGTTGTAAATGAGAACTTGTTCTCAACTGGCCTACCTGGTTAAATAAAGGTGAAATAAAACCTACCTGGTTAAATAAAGGTGAAATAAAACCTACCTGGTAAAATAAAGGTGAATAAAAAAAATAAAAAAAGTACTCCGCTCTGCCACCTCTGGTCTCTTGGACCTATGGAAGGGCAGCTCCCACTCAACACGTCAAAGCTCTTCTTTGTCCTGCCACCCCAATGGTGTAACCAGCTTCCAGTGGAACCAGCTTCCGCCTGAAACTAGGAAACCCCACCTCTTCAACCCACAGCACCCACAGCAGTCACCACCATGTGAAAGTCATCATAACTTATTTCATATGTAGCCTAATAAACTGCATGCTTTCCCAGATGAGTCATACTGGGACGACACAGCTGGCTGATACACAACATCCAAGTTGACTTCGATATGATGTTTATTATATCTATACTTACGCATAAGCGTTTCCACTGACATTTCTCACATTCATTTTACTGACACAAAGATCCAATTTTGTTTAGTGTAATTTTTGTTCCAAAAAAGGTTCAGTTGCCAGGACCACAAATACAAATTCCATGTAGACACCGTTGCTCTAGAGCACACAAAAAAAACGATACATACCTCGGCCTGAACATCAGCACCACAGGTAACATCCACAAAGCTGTGAACCATCTGAGATACAAGGCAAGAAGGGCCTTCTATGCCATCAAAAGGAACATAAAATTTGACCTACTAATTAGGATCTGGCAAAAAATACTTGAATCAGTTATAGAACCCATTGCCCTTTATGGTTGTGAGGTCTGGGGTCCGCTCACCAACCAAGAATTCACAAAATGGGACAAACACCAAATTGAGACTCTGCATGCAGAATTCTGCAAAAATATCCTCTGTACAACGAAAAACACCAAATAATGCATGCAGAGCAGAATTAGGCCGATACCCGCTAATTATCAAAATCCAGAAAAGAGCCGTTAAATTCTACAACCACCTAAAAGGAAGCGATTCCCGAACCTTCCATAACAAAGCATCACCTACAGAGAGATGAACCTGGAGAAGAGTCCCCTGTTCACAAACACAAACAGACCCCACAGAGCCCCAGGACAGCAACACAATTAGACCAAAACACATCATGAGAAAACTAAAAGAGAATTACTTCACACATTGGAAAGAATTAACAAAAAACTGAGCAAACTAGAATTCTATTTCTTAACAGAGAGAACACAGTAGCAGAATACCTGACCACTGTGACTGACCCAAACTTAAGGAAATCTTTGAATATGTACAGACTCAGTGAGCATAGCCTTGCTATTGAGAAAGGCCGCTGTAGACAGACCTGGCTCTCAAGAGAAGACAGACTATGTGCACACTGCCCACAAAATGAGGTGGAAACTGAGCTGCACTTCTTAACCTCCTGCCAAATGTATGACCATATTAGAGACACATATTTCTCTCAGATTACACAGATCCACAAAGAATTCTAAAACAAATCCAATATTGATGAACTCCCATATCTACTGGGTGAAATACAACAGTGTTCATCACAGCAGCAAGATGTGTGACCTTATGCCACAAGAAAAGGGCAACCAGTGAAGAACAAACACCATTGTAAATACCTTGATTTATTTTCCCTTTTGTACATGAACTATTTGCACATCGTTACAACATAATATGACATTTGAAATGTCTTTATTATTTTGGAATGGAATGGAATGGAGAGTATTTTGTATTAATTTAGAGTATTTATTATGATCCTCAGTTAGCTGTTGCCGAGGTTACTCTTCCTGGGGTCCAAAACAGGAAACAACAACATCTACACTCTGTCTTGTCTGGGTGTGTATTACATTTGATACAGCTCTGTGGAACCCTGTTCCCATTTTATGAGCTGTCCTACTACAGTATGTCCCTTATCAGGTCAGTCTCTCTCTCTCTCTCTCTCTCTCTCTCTCTCTCTCTCTCGTGGAGGATTGTGGGATTGTGGGAGGAGCTTGCAGGGAAGCGGTAGCGTTTGAACGCTGGTGCGGTAGGAGTGTGTTTTTTTTTCGTTAATTTCTAAGACTATTTGTTGATTGTATAGTTTGTTTATATACGGTTTTTGCTTTGTTGATTCTGTGTTTAGTGTGTAGCGTTGCGAGTGTGTAGGTCTCGTTATGGGGTCTCACTCTGGAGGGCTGGGAGCTCTCAGCCGCCGACACGGAGTTAGCTGTTTGCTGGGTACCGGCGTGTCAGCGGAGGAGTGCTTGCTGGCAGTGGGAGAGATAGTGGGGTATGATAACATCGTGTCAGCATCCCGCATGAATAAAAAATTTGTCATATTTCTGAAAGAGGTATCGCTGGTCAATCAATTAGTGGAGGAAGGGTTTTCAGTGAAAGGAGAATTCATTCAAGTGTCCCCGTTAGCAACCCCTGTTACAAAAGTTATTATGTCAAATGTGCCTCCGTTTTTAAAAAATGATACCTTACAAAATGAACTTGCCCGATATGGAAAACTGGTGTCCCCAATTAAAAATATCCCGTTAGGATGTAAAGATGCAAATGTAAAGCATGTCCTGTCTTTTCGGAGACAGGCATTTTTACTTCTGAATAAACCAGGGCAGGTGATTGATGTTGCCTGGAGTTTCAGTGTGGAGGGGATGAATTGTGTTGTATTTGTTAGCTCTGACACAATGCGGTGTTTTAACTGTGGTGAACACGGACACCAAAGGAGATCTTGCCCGGGGAAAAACCCCACAGCTGAAGCCAGTCAGGAGCAAGGTACTGATGACAGGCAAGAGGCTGGGGATGTTGGGGGTGAACGGGAGGATGAGTCGGCTCCCCCGTTGCAGCGGCAGCCGGTGACTGCAGATAACGGGGAGCCGCTGAATGGGATGGAGACGCCAACAACATGGCCGAAGCTGAAGAGACTCAACCACGGTCTCTCACAAGGAGTTACTGAAAGTAACGAGCCATTTGTTGAGGTAACTAAAAAGAAAAAAAAGAAAAAAACTGGTCTGCCAAATGACGAGCGGGGAACAGAGCAGAGGCCTGGGCCTGGGCTGGGGGGGAGCCTGCAGTCTCAGGCGGGAGTGTCTGGCCCTCCTGTAATGGAGGGAGAGGAGAGCGGCACGGTGACGGGCTCCAAACCTGGCTCTGTGCAGCGCTCATCTTTCCCTGGGCCCCCGCAAGCGGAGGCAGCGATGAAGGCTGTGGATGTGCTGGGAGGAGAAGAGAGTGGCGCTGTAGAGGGGGGAAAAGCCGGGGAGGAACTGGTAGCCGTGGATGGTGGAACAGACAGCGAGGATGGAGCTGAGGAAATAGAGGGGGAGCTCTCTGACTCCTCGTTTATCTCTGACATCCTTGACAGCCAACCCGTTAATAGGGGTAAAGAAGTTTATTCCCTTGAAAAAATCAATCAGTTTTTGGAAAATACAAAAGGAAAAAGGGGGATTGAAATTGAAAACTTCTTCCCAGATCTGAGACTATTCCTCCATTCAGCGCACGTTGTTACACGAAAGGCAACATTGGAAGAATTTGACCAGAAAAAGAGGTACCGTCTTAAGAAATATGTGCAAATGATAAAGAGAAAGATCGTTAAAGTTCCTTAAAATCTCTTATTTTTAATGGATACCTCATTTAAGTTATTTTTTACAGTTACCTGTTTTACTCTGTCAGTTTTATTCCTTTTAGCCGCTATGGAAAAGTGCGTCTTTATTTCTTTTAATGTGAATGGCTGCAGACAGTCTTTTAAAAGGGCGCAGCTGTGTGAGTTTTTAGCGCAGAAGCGGGCGGGGGTCGCGCTGCTGCAGGAGACGCACTCAGACAGGGAGAATGAGGCGGCGTGGCTGGCAGAGTGGAAGGGGCCGTGTGTGCTGAGCCACGGCTCAAGCACCAGTGCAGGCGTGGCGATTTTATTTAAACCCAGCCTAGGAACAACAATTTTAACCGTTGAAGAGATTGAAAAGGGGAGACTTTTAAAAGTGAGAGTAAGGCTGGGTGACACGGTTTTTGTTTTTATTAATATTTATGCACCAAATAATGGGAGAGAACGAATTTTAATTTTTAATAAATTGAAGAACGTTCTTTTAAGTATTGATAATGATGATGTGGTGGTGGTGGGAGGAGATTTTAACTGCACTATTGAGTTTAATAAGGATAGAAACAATGAGGAACCCAATCCCCAATCCTCGCGTGAATTAGCTGCAGTTCTTCAGTTCAGTGGCCTGGTTGATGTGTGGAGGTGTATGCATCCCAACACAAGACAATACACCTGGTCTCATTGTCGAGCACAACAAATATATAGAGCCAGGTTAGACCGTTTCTATACATCACACACTCACCTGAATAAGTTTATTAAAGCCAGCATCATCCCCAGTAGCCTCTCTGATCACCACTGTCTGTTAGTTACAGTAATACTTAACCCTGACTCTCATAATATCTCCTACTGGCATTTTAATGCAAAGTTATTATTAGACACAAATTTTGTAAAACAATTTCATCAATTTTGGGACATATGGAAAAAAGAAAAAACAAATTATAAACATTTGAGGCAGTGGTGGGACATTGGTAAAACACAGATTAAGATCTTTTGCCAGCAGTACACACTCAACTCAACCGGGTCACTGAACGCAGCAGTGAGAGAGCTGGAGAATAAAGTTCTCCAGTTAGAGAGCAGCCTGGACACTGACCACCAGGAGCAGACCCTGGAAACCCTGAGGGAGCAGAGACACATGCTAGGCAGCCTGCTGAAGGAGAAAGTGAAGGGGGCGCTGGTGCGCTCTCGCTTCATGGAGTTTAGGGATATGGATACCCCCTCCAACTTCTTTTTTGGTTTGGAAAGACGGAGAGCGGACAGCCGGCAGATGCACTGCATCCGGACACCTTGTGGAAGGGAGCTGTACAGCAGGGAGGAGATCAGCAAGGAGGCTGTAAAGTTCTATACTGAACTGTATAGAAAAGAGGTGTGTGATCAGCAGGAGACAGACCTACTGCTCCAGGGTTTGCCCAGCCTGAGTAAAGAAGAACAAAGCACTTTAGACCAACCTGTAACTTATCAGGAGCTGACTGCTGCTCTTACACAACTGTCAAATGGAAAAGCTCCAGGCATTGATGGACTGACTGCTGAATTTTATAAACACTTCTGGACAGTAATTGGAGAGGACTTTGTGCAGGTGCTGGGGGAGAGCCTCCAAGATAAAGAACTGCCCCTCAGCTGCAGGAGGGCAGTGATTACACTGCTGCCCAAGAAGGGGGACCTTT
Organism: Thymallus thymallus; assembly: GCA_023634145.1. Taxonomy (NCBI): domain Eukaryota; kingdom Metazoa; phylum Chordata; class Actinopteri; order Salmoniformes; family Salmonidae; genus Thymallus; species Thymallus thymallus. The sequence goes on from CM042392.1 coordinate 35,101,746, forward strand.
GTTTACTCAAAAACTGGAGACCTGTTTCGCTTTTATGCTCAGATTTTAAAATATTTTCAAGATGTCTGACCAATAGACTCAAAAGGTGTATAGGAGCAGTAATCCACATGGACCAAACATACTGTATACCGGGACGATCAATTTTTGATAATTTGTTTTTAATTAGAGATTTTATATCAATAGCTAATGAAGGTGATGTGAATGTCGGACTGGTCTCACTAGATCAGGAGAAAGCTTTTGATAGAGTCGACCACACATATCTTTTTAAAACCCTGGAAGCCTTCGGGTTTGGCCCTGTTTTTATTTCTTATATCCAGCTTTTAAATGAAAATGTTTTTAGCATTTTAAAGATTAACAATGGGCTGAGTCAGCCTTTCCCAGTATGCAGGGGTATTAGGCAAGGCTGCTCCCTGTCTGGCATGCTGTATTCGCTGGCCATAGAGCCCCTATTGCACTTGCTAAGGGGTCGGTTGGTTGGCTGGGTAGTGCCTTTCTCACCCTCTCCTGTTGCAGTGAAGGTGTCCGCATATGCAGATGATGTAAACGTGTTTGTGTGCAGTGACGGGGACATCGAGGTGCTACAGCAGAGCCTGCACACTTTCCAAAATGCATCTACTGCAAGAGTAAATTGGGCAAAGTGTGACACCTTCCTGTCAGGTAGCTGGCGTGATTGCACACCCCCTGTCCTGCCAGAGGCGCTGCGATGGGACAGGACAGGAATTAAAGTGCTGGGGGTGTTTTTTGGAGTAGAGAATTATATGGAAAAAAACTGGGAGGGCCTGGTGGACAGGGTGAAAGGGCGGCTGCAGAGATGGAGGGGACTGCTGACCCAGCTGTCTTTTAGGGGAAGGGTCCTGGTGATCAATAATCTTGTCGCCTCCACGCTGTGGCACAGGATGGTGTGTCTAGACCCTCCCCGTGGCATGACGCAGGAGATCCAAAGAATGCTGCTGGAGTTCTTCTGGAATGGAAGACATTGGCTGAGGCCAGCGGTCCTGTATCTCCCCACTGATGAAGGAGGGCAGGGGTTGGTCAGCATTGCCAACAGGGTGGCAGCCTTTAGACTGCAGGCGGTTCAGAGGCTCCTGTACGCTGGGGAGGAGGCTCATTGGAAGAGGCTGGCATGTTCTTTCCTCAGCAGAGTAGGGGGGCTGGGGATAGATAAGCACCTGTTTTTAATTGAGAGTACCGGACTAGCTAAAACAGGTCTCCCTTCTTTTTATTTGAGTGTTTTAGATGCCTGGAGAGCAGTGAGGGTGGAGAGAGATGAGGGTGCTCTGACAGGCAAGGTCTTGTTGGAAGAACCCCTTTTCTTTAACCCACTATTCCCGGTGCGTTTCTTTCAGTCAATGACGCTCTGTACCAGCTTTGTGAAGGCAGGAGTCACTAGGCTGAGACACCTGATTAATTTTGAGCTTTCCTGCTGGCTGACTGCTACACAGCTGGCTGGGCGGCTGGGCTGGCACTCTGAGAGGCTGGTAGAGAAGATGGTTAGTGAGCTGAGAAACTCTCTCCCCCCCAGACTCAGGGAGGCTTTGAGGGAGGAGGTATCCAGTGTCACAGGGCAGAGACCAGATTTCATTTTTCCAGGTCTGCTAGTGTGTCCAGTAGTAGGTGAAGGAGAGGGAGGAAATGAGGGAACACTATTAAATTCAAATACAGTTAAAGTTTTTAATTTTGACACAGCAGAGAGTAAGAAAGTCTACCAGCTATGTGTGAAGGCATCTCATTTCAATCAGTTGAAGGGGATGGTGGATTCAGGGTGGAGAGCATGTCTGGAGGTAGAGGAGGGGCACAAGCCAGTGTGGAGGGTTTTGTATAAACTGCCCCTCACCAAGAGAGCGGGGGACCTGCAGTGGAGGATCCTGCACTGTATTGTGTCCACTGGCAGGTTTCTCCACAGAGTTGATGCTAGCATTAGCTCAGAGTGCTGCTTCTGCTCTGCAGAGGAAACAGTGTTTCATATGTATAGTGAGTGTGTCAGGCTAAGACCCCTCTTCCATCTCCTTCAGGAGCTCCTGCAGGGCTTAGGCGAGGTTTTCACAAAAGAGCTTTTTATCTTTGGGGTTCCCTACAGTTTTAAAAAGAGAAACAGGTGTGTTTTAATTAATTTTATAATGGGGCAGGCAAAGCTAGCCATTTTAAAATCTAGGAAGAATAGCATCTCTGGGGCCGGGCTGACTGATGTTGTGGTGCAGTTCAGGGTGCTGGTGGTCAGCCGGATCAGAGTGGATTTTAATTTTTTAAAACTAAATAATAACCTGGAAGACTTCCAGGAGAGGTGGTGTGTGGGAGATGCCTTATGTGCTGTGAGTGAGGAAGGGGAGCTCCAGGTTTTGTTCTAAACTGTATACATTTTTATTTTTCATTGTGATTTTTTTATTTTTTTTGGTTAGAATCTATTTTTAAGGGAAATATAAATTAATGTAGTGTTTTTATCTGTTTAATGGTTTTTTGATTGAAATAGTTAATAAAGGATCTTAAAACCTCTCCCCCTACTCTCTCTCTCTCCCACTACTCTCTCTCTCCCACTACTCTCTCTCTCCCACTACTCTCTCCCTCCCACTACTCTCTCTCCCACTACTCTCTCTCTCCCACTACCCTCTCCCTCCCACTACTCTCTCCCTCCCATTACTCTCTCTCTCCCACTACTCTCTCTCTCTTCCACTACTCTCTCTCTCTCCCACTACTCTCTCTCTCTCCCACTACTACTGACTGACTCATTTCAAAATTACAGAACAGGGCTGCGGGCAGCTGAGTGAAAATGGAGTAATACTTCCGGAGGACCTATCATCTTTTCACTCCCTGCTCTCTACCTTCTCTTCCTCTTTTAAAGCCAGTTTCTATCAGTCTAAATGTCAAGCTACACCTGGAAACCCGGCTCGCTTCGAGGAAAGCAACACTGAAGCATGCATGAGAGCACCAGCTGTTCCGGATGACTGTGTGATCACGCTCGCCGTAGCCGATGTCATGACGTTGCCCTGATGGGGGAGGTTTATGACCCCCCCACCATAAATACCTTTCGCTTTCTCTCTCTACTCTACCAAAATGGAGTTTGGAGAAAGAGTCTGTTACCACAGAGAAAGACTAAAGTATGGTAACATCAAAAGGTTGGGGAATGGAACAATATTTCCCTTTCTCAACCAGTTGAAAGTGTCCGTTGGTATTTAAAGAATATGATGTCAGATTAGTTGCTGTCTGGGACATTATATCTGATGATAGGACGACATAAATTGTATCTTGGAAAGTCTACACATTCTAGTTATCAGATTGACATGGAATTGTTGTGCAATTTATATGTTTAAATATGAAACTATTTGTGAAAAGATTAAATGTAATTTTAGCCTCCTAAATATGAGAACAGTTTCATAGTAGGCGCTGCACAGTCAGTGGCCACACCCAGGTGAACAGACATTGGTTGAGAACAATGAAACACACCCACTGAAGAGGAAGTGATTCATCCCACAAGCAGAAAGACTCTCCAAAGGACAATGGCGATCGTCCGTCTTCGACCCATCTATCGAAGCAAAGTATGAGAATACAGGAAGTCTGGAGTGCAAAAAGCTATAAAAAGATATTGCATAGTATGAGTGAATGGCTGAATATGTACACTATACATTGTTAGTGTACATATTCAGTGTTTGGTGAAAAAAAGTTGATATAAATAAATAACAAATATTTGCATAGTTAACTATACTATACAGGTCGATGGCAGAGAAATACTTAAATAGCTAAATGTGCGTATGATATAAATGAGGGTAATAATAGTTGACTTAATATACAGTCTGGTAAAATGTACAAGTAAGTAAATTTTTTCATGGTTAAATTAACTGTAGGTTACATTCAGGGTTTAATTACAGATAAATGCACGTATTGCACATTCGATATACTAAATGCAATGAAAAAAGATACTACTGGCAGGATACTAATATTCAGTCCTGAGCGAATGACTACGTAAGTTCAGTCCAATAATTACTTACAATATTGCACGTGATATAACAACTGTACATTAATATGTATATACAGTCCTGAACGAATGAGTGTTGAATGAATAAGTCCTGAGTGAATGAGTGATTACAGACCACATAGTTACTCACGGATGGATGGATGGATGCCTAACTGTTAAACTAGGTCCTAACACCCCAACAGTTCCAGGTCTATGTTGCCGACGGCACGGCACCCCGGTGAGGCATTAAATAGTCTAAGAGCCGCTGGCAGGAAGGCTATTGTGGTGGCCAGTGCCATTTGCACCCCAGTATCTCTATTTGCACATCATCGTCTGCACATCTATCACTCCAGTGTTAATGCTAATTTGTAATTATTTGTCACTATGGCCTATTTATTGCCTTACCTTCCTAATCTTACTACATTTGCACTCTGTATATAGATTCTCTATTGTGTTATTGACTGTATGTTTGTTTATTCTCATGTGTAACTCTGTGTTGTTGTTTTTGTCGCACTGCTTTGCTTTGTCTTGGCCAGGTCGCAGTTGTAAATGAGAACTTGTTCTCAACTGGCCTACCTGGTTAAATAAAGGTGAAATAAAACCTACCTGGTTAAATAAAGGTGAAATAAAACCTACCTGGTAAAATAAAGGTGAATAAAAAAAATAAAAAAAGTACTCCGCTCTGCCACCTCTGGTCTCTTGGACCTATGGAAGGGCAGCTCCCACTCAACACGTCAAAGCTCTTCTTTGTCCTGCCACCCCAATGGTGTAACCAGCTTCCAGTGGAACCAGCTTCCGCCTGAAACTAGGAAACCCCACCTCTTCAACCCACAGCACCCACAGCAGTCACCACCATGTGAAAGTCATCATAACTTATTTCATATGTAGCCTAATAAACTGCATGCTTTCCCAGATGAGTCATACTGGGACGACACAGCTGGCTGATACACAACATCCAAGTTGACTTCGATATGATGTTTATTATATCTATACTTACGCATAAGCGTTTCCACTGACATTTCTCACATTCATTTTACTGACACAAAGATCCAATTTTGTTTAGTGTAATTTTTGTTCCAAAAAAGGTTCAGTTGCCAGGACCACAAATACAAATTCCATGTAGACACCGTTGCTCTAGAGCACACAAAAAAAACGATACATACCTCGGCCTGAACATCAGCACCACAGGTAACATCCACAAAGCTGTGAACCATCTGAGATACAAGGCAAGAAGGGCCTTCTATGCCATCAAAAGGAACATAAAATTTGACCTACTAATTAGGATCTGGCAAAAAATACTTGAATCAGTTATAGAACCCATTGCCCTTTATGGTTGTGAGGTCTGGGGTCCGCTCACCAACCAAGAATTCACAAAATGGGACAAACACCAAATTGAGACTCTGCATGCAGAATTCTGCAAAAATATCCTCTGTACAACGAAAAACACCAAATAATGCATGCAGAGCAGAATTAGGCCGATACCCGCTAATTATCAAAATCCAGAAAAGAGCCGTTAAATTCTACAACCACCTAAAAGGAAGCGATTCCCGAACCTTCCATAACAAAGCATCACCTACAGAGAGATGAACCTGGAGAAGAGTCCCCTGTTCACAAACACAAACAGACCCCACAGAGCCCCAGGACAGCAACACAATTAGACCAAAACACATCATGAGAAAACTAAAAGAGAATTACTTCACACATTGGAAAGAATTAACAAAAAACTGAGCAAACTAGAATTCTATTTCTTAACAGAGAGAACACAGTAGCAGAATACCTGACCACTGTGACTGACCCAAACTTAAGGAAATCTTTGAATATGTACAGACTCAGTGAGCATAGCCTTGCTATTGAGAAAGGCCGCTGTAGACAGACCTGGCTCTCAAGAGAAGACAGACTATGTGCACACTGCCCACAAAATGAGGTGGAAACTGAGCTGCACTTCTTAACCTCCTGCCAAATGTATGACCATATTAGAGACACATATTTCTCTCAGATTACACAGATCCACAAAGAATTCTAAAACAAATCCAATATTGATGAACTCCCATATCTACTGGGTGAAATACAACAGTGTTCATCACAGCAGCAAGATGTGTGACCTTATGCCACAAGAAAAGGGCAACCAGTGAAGAACAAACACCATTGTAAATACCTTGATTTATTTTCCCTTTTGTACATGAACTATTTGCACATCGTTACAACATAATATGACATTTGAAATGTCTTTATTATTTTGGAATGGAATGGAATGGAGAGTATTTTGTATTAATTTAGAGTATTTATTATGATCCTCAGTTAGCTGTTGCCGAGGTTACTCTTCCTGGGGTCCAAAACAGGAAACAACAACATCTACACTCTGTCTTGTCTGGGTGTGTATTACATTTGATACAGCTCTGTGGAACCCTGTTCCCATTTTATGAGCTGTCCTACTACAGTATGTCCCTTATCAGGTCAGTCTCTCTCTCTCTCTCTCTCTCTCTCTCTCTCTCTCTCTCTCTCTCTCTCTCTCTCTCTCTCTCCGTCTCTCTCTCTCTCTCTCCGTCTCTCTCTCTCTCTCTCTCTCTCTCTCTCATGTACCGTGTATCTGTCTTTTGTGTATTTTCGTTGTGGCATTTTGCACCTGCCCTGTGTTTTTGTTGTAGCTGCTTGACAACGAAATTTCCCCCCGGGGATCAGTAAAGTACCTATCTATCTATCTATCTATCTATCTATCTATCTATCTATCTATCTATCTATCTATCTATCTATCTATCTATCTATCTATCTATCTATCTATCTATCTATCTATCTATCTATCTATCTATCTATCTATCTATCTATCTATCTATCTATCTCTCTCTCTCTCTCTCTCTCTCTCTCTCTCTCTCTCTCTCTCTCTCTCTCTCTCTCTCTCTCTCTCTCACACTCTCTCTCTCTCACTCTCTAACTCTCTCACTCTCTCTCTCTCTCACTCTCTCACTCTCTCTCTCTGTCACTCTCTCACTCTCTCTCTCTCTCTCTCACTCTCTCACTCTCTCTCTTAAAATAACCCACATTTCAGTCTGGTAAAGTCAGAGAGGACAGAAGGTAAACACATAGCACCGTCTTTCCTCAATGATATTCCTCCTCTGCTCTCCCTAGCGTGACTCATGTCTGCTTTTAAAAGACATTGAGTACTGAGTCTTTATTTAAAACCCATTAATACTGACCCTGACAGTATCTTACCATATCAAAACATATTTCCTTATTATGTAGCCTACTACTTCAGAGAGATGCATCCATGTTCTCGTCTATATGTCTGTCTCTGGCTCCTCAACCTATCGACGTGTTTACTTGAACAGACCCAGTCCCCAGCCACCCAGCCAGCCAGCTAGCCTGCTCCAACGTATTGACAGAGCAGAGCACAGAGCAGCTGGTTGCTGCAAGCAGGTTACATTCAAACACAAACGCATGCACGCACGCACGCACGCACACAGACACACACACCGTAAAAGTCTTTTCCACGACTACCATTCGCTTCCCATGGCCCAGGCCAGACTACTGCAGGGACCAGCCTGTAATTTTCCTATCACATTAACTTAATTACTGCTCCTGCACCTGAGGACACGTTAGCCTGGCTCCACGTAGAACCACAGCTAATCAATAGGAGACCATGGTTCGGTCTCTCCCAGAAGCTTGGCAGGTGCGTAAAAGCAGCCAAATCAGCCAAGGTCCGCACTCAAAAAGATGTTGAATAAACGTACTTCATTTTTAATGCTCTTTCTTTCTTTTCACTAAACAGATGTCTCGGCTTTATTCTTCAGTGTGTAGGTACAATTTTAATTAAATTCAAAACCGAATTTATAGGGAACAATCGATGAAAAGCAGGTACCTCTAATCAGGGTTGGTACTCACCAGCCAATCAGGGACGCGCCCCTCTGGTCTACCTGTATACAAGTTAGTCACAATTAAATACAGTATTGTATGGTATGGGAGCGTGATTGAAGGGTAATTGAGAGCAGCAGGTGTGAATCATTCATGAATCACTTGCCTTAGGTGTCTGCTCACTTGGATACATTATATAGCTTACCACAGCCGTTCATATACAGTGGGGAGAACAAGTATTTGATACACTGCCGATTTTGCAGGTTTTCCCACTTACAAAGCATGTAGAAGTCTGTCATTTTTATCATAGGTACTCTTCAACTGTGAGTGACAGAATCTAAAACAAAAATCCAGAAAATCACATTGTATGATTTTTAAGTAATTAATTTGCATTTTATTGCATGACATAAGTATTTGATACATCAGAAAAGCAGAACTTAATATTTGGTACAGAAACCTTTGTTTGCAATTACAGAGATCATACGTTTCCTGTAGTTCTTGACCAGGTTTGCACACACTGCAGCAGGGATTTTGGCCCACTCCAAAATCGCTGGGCAATACGGACTTTCAGCTCCCTCCAAAGATTTTCTATTGGGTTCAGGTCTGGAGACTGGCTAGGCCACTCCAGGACCTTGAGATGCTTCTTACGGAGCCACTCTGTAGTTGCCCTGGCTGTGTGTTTCGGGTCGTTGTCATGCTGGAAGACCCAGCCACGACCCATCTTCAATGCTCTTACTGAGGGAAGGAGGTTGTTGGCCAAGATCTCGCGATACATGGCCCCATCCATCCTCCCCTCAATACGGTGCAGTCGTCCTGTCCCCTTTGCAGAAAAGCATCCCCAAAGAATGATGTTTCCACCTCCATGCTTCACGGTTGGGATGGTGTTCTTGGGGTTGTACTCATCCTTCTTCTTCCTCCAAACACGGCGAGTGGAGTTTAGACCAAAAAGCTCTATTTTTGTCTCATCAGACCACATGACCTTCTCCCATTCCTCCTCTGGATCATCCAGATGGTCATTGGCAAACTTCAGACGGGCCTGGACATGCGCTGGCTTGAGCAGGGGGACCTTGCGTGCGCTGCAGGATTTTAATCCATGACGGCATGGTGTGTTACTAATGGTTTTCTTTGAGACTGTGGTCCCAGCTCTCTTCAGGTCATTGACCAGGTCCTGCCGTGTAGTTCTGGGCTGATCCCTCACCTTCCTCATGATCATTGATGCCCCACGAGGTGAGATCTTGCATGGTGCCCCAGACCGAGGGAGATTGACGGTCATCTTGAACTTCTTCCATTTTCTAATAATTGCGCCAACAGTTGTTGCCTTCTCAGCAAGCTGCTTGCCTATTGTCCTGTAGCCCATCCCAGCCTTGTGCAGGTCTACAATTTTATCCCTGATGTCCTTACACAGCTCTCTGGTCTTGGCCATTGTGGAGAGGTTGGAGTCTGTTTGATTGAGTGTGTGGACAGGTGTCTTTTATACAGGTAACGAGTTCAAACAGGTGCAGTTAATACAGGTAATGAGTGGAGAACAGGAGGGCTTCTTAAAGAAAAACTAACAGGTCTGTGAGAGCCGGAATTCTTACTGGTTGGTAGGTGATCAAATACTTATGTCATGCAATAAAATGCAAATTAATTATTTAAAAATCATACAATGTGATTTTCTGGATTTTTGTTTTAGATTCCGTCTCTCACAGTTGAAGAGTACCTATGATAAAAATTACAGACCTCTACATGCTTTGTAAGTAGGAAAACCTGCAAAATCGGCAGTGTATCAAATACTTGTTCTCCCCACTGTATGTGGGGCCAACTCGTAAATTATATGCAATATCTGATGTGGATAGTGTTCTTGTATGACAGTCTACTATGTAGTTTACACTGTGTGGAGATACAGAATTTAATTTATTAATGGCTTCTCTTTGGAGTCATTTGTTGTCAGAATCACTTCCTGCGTGGTGGATGAATTTTTCAGATCCCGACGCAACTGGCGAGGTGATATCTTGACGTCTGATAGTGGATTTATGTTCTCCAAGGCGTTCTTTCAAGGCGCATTATGTTTTTCCAATATAAATCTTATTACACTGTAACATATAAATAACTCCTTTAGTAGTACAAGTTATACATGACTTTATCTCATAGGTCCTAGAAGTCTGTGTGCATACAACGTCAGAACATTTCCTTATGGTGTTACAGGAGGTACATGATCATAAAGCAGCCATTATGAAGGCCTATTTTCTCTCTCTGACCACATCTGGTTTAACCAATATGTTTGATACATTTCTTGATTGTTTCTAGGTGAATAAAGGTGGATTCTGGAAGGTAGAATTCAAAGAGGAGTCTGATGATAGTATATGCCAGTGTTTATTGACAATAGACTTGATGCCAGCGATCATTGAAAGTAAGTATATAGTTTACAGAAAGCCATTTGTTCTGTTTGTTGGGATTTATTAAGTAACTGGCTTCTTTTCAAGCTTTTAACTTGTTCTGGAGCTTCATCAAGCCAGGTATCAGGGTATCCTCTACAGCTTCATCAGGCCAGGTATCAGGGTATCCTCTACAGCTTCATCAGGCCAGGTATCAGGGTATCCTCTACAGCTTCATCAGGCCAGGTATCAGAGTATCCTCTACAGCTTCATCAGGCCAGGTATCAGGGTATCCTCTACAGCTTCATCAGGCCAGGTATCAGGGTATCCTCTACAGCTTCATCAGGTCAGGTATCAGGGTATCCTCTACAGCTTCATCAGGCCAGGTATCAGGGTATCCTCTACAGCTTCATCGGGTCAGGTATCAGGGTATCCTCTACAGCTTCATCAGGCCAGGTATCAGGGTAAACTCTACAGCTTCATCAGGCCAGGTATCAGGGTATCCTCTACAGCTTCATCAGGCCAGGTATCAGGGTAACCTCTACAGCTTCATCAGGCCAGGTATCAGGGTATCCTCTACAGCTTCATCAGGCCAGGTATCAGGGTATCCTCTACAGCTTCATCAGGCCAGGTATCAGAGTATCCTCTACAGCTTCATCAGGCCAGGTATCAGGGTAAACTCTACAGCTTCATCAGGCCAGGTATCAGGGTATCCTCTACAGCTTCATCAGGCCAGGTATCAGGGTAACCTCTACAGCTTCATCAGGCCAGGTATCAGGGTATCCTCTACAGCTTCATCAGGCCAGGTATCAGGGTAGCCTCTACAGCTTCATCAGGCCAGGTATCAGGGTATCCTCTACAGCTTCATCAGGCCAGGTATCAGGGTATCCTCTACAGTAGAAACGTTCAAGGTGAGTCATTATATTCTTCCTCTGTGTCACAGATGAGACACAGTCTATGTTGTTGGCTGACTGGTGAGACTCCTTTTAGGAGGACACAGTGATAACTATTAGCTGTCAGTATAATATTTTTATCTGTAGGTTATCAATAAACTGTAGTACTTCGAGATTGTCCCTTCTTTGTAACAAGTTAATCTGAGTTCATGTTATTTTCCATAGGGAAGTTAATTGATTGCACTCTGGAGTTAATGTAGTTAAGAAATTTGATTAATTTGATTAACCCGTTCAGATCCTAAAGCAATCATCTATATAGCAGGTCCAATATCTAGCATGATCTTTGTAAGGATTATTATCATAAATATTTCAGAGTTAATGGGGTTCTCATTGCGGTTCCAAAGGTCTGTAGGTAGTAATATTTATAAATAGAAACTAGTTTTTAATAAGCACTAGTTGTGCAAGCTCAATTATATCATTTGTAGGCACAACGCTTAAGCGGTTGAAGAGGAAGAATTTGAGGGCCTCCACACCTCCATCATTCTGAATATTGGTACGTAGCGATGAGACATCAAGAGTGACTAGACAATGTCCTTCACTAATAACTGGTGTACTATGTAGTTTCACTAGAACATCAGTGGTGTCTTTAGAATAAGATGGAAACTGTTTAACTAATGGATTAATGTGAAAGTCCAAATAACAAGACACTTCTTCTGTTAGGGAGTCAAAACCTGCAACCACAGGTCTTAATGGAGGGTCTGAACCTTAAACAGACCATAACGTATTGAAACCTGAGGACACGTTAGCCTGGCTCCACGTCAAACCCCAGCCTGCATGGCTTATCTAATAGTACTGTGTTCACTTCTCTAGTGTGTTGTCTCTGCTGAGAAGGTGCAACCTTGACATCTGTGCTGCAACATGTGGTCCTTTGTGGCTCAATCGGTAGAGCACGATTGAAAACGTAATGGAAGGATATATGCATATAGGCCATGGAGCATGATAGGCCATGGAGTATGATAGGCCATGGAGCATGATAGGCCATGGAGCATGATAGGCCATGGAGCATGATAGGCCATGGAGCATGATAGGCCATGGAGCATGATAGGCCATGGAGCATGATAGGCCATGGAGTATGATAGGCCATGGAGTATGATAGGCCATGGAGCATGATAGGCCATGGAGCATGATATGCCATGGAGCATGATAGGCCATGGAGCATGATAGGCCATGGAGCATGATAGGCCATGGAGCATGATAGGCCATGGAGCATGATAGGCCATGGAGTATGATAGGCCATGGAGCATGATACTGTATGCCATTTACCAGATGCTTTGATCCTTCCATTACAGTCAGTCTTCATGTCTCATCGCTATGTACTATTATGATTGTGTATATGTATATACAGTATACAGTGCATTCGGAAAGTATTCAGACCCCTTGACTTTTTCAAAATGTTGTTATGTTACAGCCTTATTCTAACAATTATTATATTTTTTTCCCCCTCATCAATCTACACACAATACCCCATAATGACAAAGTAAAAACTGTTTTTTTTTTACGCTAGAATCTTGGCACACCTGTATTTGGGGAGTTTCTCCCATTCTTCTCTGCAGATCCTCTCAAGCTCTGTCAGGTTGGATGGAGAGCGTTGCTGCACAGCTATTTTCAGGTCTCTACAGAGATGTTAGATTACAGGCTCTGGCTGGGCCACTCAAGGACATTCAGAGACTTGTCCACTGTGTTGTCTTGGCTGTGTGCTTAGGGTCGTTGTCCTATTGGAAGGTGACCCTTCGCCCCAGCCTGAGGTCCTGAGCTCTCTGGAGCAGGTTTTCATCAAGGATCTCTCTGTACTTTGCTCCGTTCATATTTCCCTCGATCCTGACTAGTCTCCCAGTCCCTGCCGCTGAAAAATATCCCCACAGCATGATACTGCCACCACCATGCTTCACCGTAGGGATGATGCCAGGTTTCCTCCAGACGTGATGCTTGGCATTCAGGCCAACAAGTTCAATCTTGGTTTCATCAGACCAGAGAATCTTGTTTCTCATGGTCTGAGAGTCTTTAGGTGCCTTTCGGCAAACTCCAAGATGGCTGACATGTGGCCTTTACTGAGGAGTGGAGTCTGTCTGGCCAGTCTACCATGAAGGCCTGATTGGTGGAGTGCTGCAGAGATGGTTGTCCTTCTGGAAGGTTCTCCCTTCTCCACAGAGGAACTCTAGAGCTCTGTCAGAGTGACCATCGGGTTCTTGGTCACCTTCCTGACCAAGGCCCTTCTCCCCCGATTGCTCAGTTTGGCTGAGCAGCCAGCTCAAGTCTTGGTGGTTCCAAACTTCTTCCATTTAAGAATGATGGAGTCCACTGTGTTCTTGGGGACCTTCAATGCTGCAGACATTTGTTGGTACCCTTCCCCAGATCTGTGCCTGGAAACAATCCTGTCTCGTAGCTCTAGGGACAATTCCTTCAACCTCATGGCTTGGTTTTTTGCTCGGACATGCACTGTCAACTGTGGGACCTTATATTTAATACAGTTTTTCTGAATTGCTAAAACACTAAACCCCATTCTCTGAACCAAATGCTCAGTGGCCTAAACCTATTTGTCGAATCAATCACTATTTCGGCAAAACACACATTCTCACTCACTAAAACACGTTTCGCACTGTGATGCACTTGTGTTACAAAATGGTGAACACAGGGGGCAAAGGTTAAACACAACTACAACACAGATTGTTCACACTTGTTTCTAATGATGTGATCAAACCAATTGTACAGAATATAAGCCAGTTCAGAGGGCACAGGTGGCACAGGTGGCACAGGTGGCACAGGTAAGTTGAATGTTGATACTAACAATGGATGGAAACAATCTGAGAGGCAGAGGAGGTGATGGACAAGGAGGAAGAGTATGAGGACGAGGAAGAGCAAGACCAAGAACAGTAATTTCAGATGAAAATCGAGCGACTGTGATAGACCATGTTGTTGTTCATGGAATGACAATGAGAGAAGTAGGACAACGAGTACAACCCAGTTTGAGCTGATCCTCTGTGGCCACCGTAGTCAGGACATTCAGAGAAGAGAACAGGTCATTGTTCCTCTGTGGCCACCGTAGTCAGGACATTCAGAGAAGAGAACAGGTCATTCTTCCTCTGTGGCCACCGTAGTCAGGACATTCAGAGAAGAGAACAGGTCATTGTTTCTTTTTATCTTGGTCATTGAAAGTTTACTGTATACATTTGATTCACTTTGTCAATAGAAAGGGGACTGGGGAAAAAAAGAATACTTTTCTTACCATACAATATTTTACGTGTAGAAGTAACGTCCATGACTATTCTGAGGGTGGAAGGACTGCTATGTTCTCCCAACAGAAAGAGGCTCTCATTGTTGATATGGTCCTTCAAAACAATGCCATCCGACTGCGTGAATCACAGCAAAGAGTTGTTGAACACAATGTAAACTTTGAAGGAATCAACAGTGTCAGCCTTTCTACCATTGACCATGTCCTCCAGTGCAACAGGGTACGCATGAAGCAAGTGTACAGAGACCCTTTGAGCGCAACTCAAAAAGGGTCAAAGATCTACGATTTCAGTATGTGCAAGTAAGTGTACACTCAGACACTTTCAGATGCTTACAGTACAATGCTATGCTACTAGCCTACTGTTACTGTAAACTGCACTATATTGTAGTGTATGTAAATCAGGAGTGCATACAAATACACTATTGCAGATGTCGGTCTTTCTGTATCACTTACTAAACTACTTATTTATCTATTTTATATATAGAGAGTGTTTGAATTGGATTCCATGGAAAGACCCCATGAATACATTTTTGTAGATGAAGCAGGGTTCAATCTGGCGAAGAGGAGAAGTAGAGGCAGGAACATAACTGGCCAACGTGCCACTGTGGAAGTCCCTGGCCAGCATGGTGGCAACGTGCCACTGTGGAAGTCCCTGGTCAGTGTGGTGGCAACGTGCCACTGTGGAAGTCCCTGGTCAGTGTGGTGGCAACGTGCCACTGTGGAAGTCCCTGGCCAGCATGGTGGCAACGTGCCACTGTGGAAGTCCCTGGTCAGAGTGGTGGCAACGTGCCACTGTGGAAGTCCCTGGCCAGCATGGTGCCAACGTGCCATTGTGGAAGTCCCTGGCCAGCATGGTGGCAACGTGCCACTGTGGAAGTCCCTGGCCAGCATGGTGGCAACGTGCCACTGTGGAAGTCCCTGGTCAGAGTGGTGGCAACGTGCCATTGTGGAAGTCCCTGGTCAGTGTGGTGGCAACGTGCCATTGTGGAAGTCCCTGGCCAGCATGGTGCCAACGTGCCATTGTGGAAGTCCCTGGCCAGCGTGGTGGCAACGTGCCATTGTGGAAGTCCCTGGCCAGCATGGTGCCAACGTGCCATTGTGGAAGTCCCTGGCCAGCGTGGTGGCAACGTGCCATTGTGGAAGTCCCTGGCCAGCGTGGTGGCAACGTGCCATTGTGGAAGTCCCTGGCCAGCATGGTGCCAACGTGCCATTGTGGAAGTCCCTGGCCAGCATGGTGCCAACGTGCCACTGTGGAAGTCCCTGGCCAGCATGGTGCCAACGTGCCATTGTGGAAGTCCCTGGCCAGCATGGTGCCAACGTGCCATTGTGGAAGTCCCTGGTCAGCATGGTGCCAACGTCACCCTTTGTGCAGCCATAAGTAATGGTGGGGTTCTCCACCGCCATGCAACCCTGGGACCATATAACACTGAACATCTTCTTACATTTCTGGGTGTTCTTCAGGATGTTTTGTTTGAGCGTGAGCAGCAGGATCATCAGCAGGAAGTACATCCTGTCTATTTCCTGGTTTGGGACGATGTCAGCTTTCACCGTGGCGTCCGGATACACAAGTGGTTGCCTTCCACCATACAGCCCTTTCCTCAACCCAATAGAAGAGTTGTTCTCTGCGTGGCGGTGGAAGGTCTATGACCGAAACCCATATACCAGGGAAAACCTCTTACAGGCAATGGAATTGGCCTGTGGTGACATAGGTGTGAAGTGTTGTCAAGGCTGGATCCGGCACACCAGAGGGTTTTTTTCCCTCGTTGCCTGGCAAGGGACAACGTTGCCTGTGATGTGGACCAAGTCCTCTGGCCGGAACCAGAACAAAGACGAGATGCTGAGAATGAATCTCTCATTGACTTTGATTTTGCAGTTGCACAACATTTTGGAGTGTACTGTAATGGGCTTTTCATTTAGAGTTTTCTTTGTTCTTTGGGCTTTTGCAGTTGGACTACTGTATTTTTATGCAAGTGCTGAATATACAGACATTCAATACTGTATTACTTGCAGTACTTACAGTATACATTATATTCACTGTACTAAGTTGTGATTAGTATACTCTTTGTTTTAATTGCAAAATGTGTTTACTATATACAATAAACATGTTGTTCTGTAACTACATGCCCTGGACGCTGTGTTCTCCATTTTGTGATGTAGTGTCTAATGAATGCTCTGTAGTGTTTATATATTGACTGGCTGTGTAGTATGATCTGAAAGAATTGTTTGATTTTGAGCACAGAAAAAATCAGAAGAAATTGTTTGGAGGCGATTGTTTGATTTGGCCAGAAGAGTCAGGGGTTTTGTGAATGTAGTTTGAAGATTTGGTTTTGTGTTTAAAGTTTTGAGAAAATGGGTGAAGGTTTCAAGAATTGTGTCTTAGCAATCGAGAAAAACTGTAAATATGCCAAAATCGCTTTGTTGGAAATGAGAGGGGGTACAGGTTATTAAGAAATTAGAGGGGGTACAGGTTATTAAGAAATTAGAGGGGGTACAGGTTATTAAGAGATTAGAGGGGGTACAGGTTATTAAGAAATTAGAGAGGGTACATGTTATTAAGAAATTAGAGGGGGTACAGGTTATTAAGAAATTAGAGGGGGTACAGGTTATTAAGAAATTAGAGGGGGTAAAGGTTAGTAGAGATTGGAATACAGATTGCAATTAAACCCTGGTCTTCATGGGGGAACGTATAGTCCATCCATAGACAAAATCGGCAGACTTTGGGATTCCTAACAGGCAGAGAGTCATTGGTGTTTTTAGTGAAAACCACATGATGAGAGTCATTGGTGTTTTTAGTGAAAACCACATGATGAGAGTCATTGGTGTTTTTAGTGAAAACCACATGATGAGAGTCATTGGTGTTTTTAGTGAAAACGACATGATGAGAGTCATTGGTGTTTTTAGTGAAAACGACATGATGAGAGTCATTGCGCTAGTGTGACAATGAGAATGACTAGGAAGAAATATTTGGGTCAAATAAATGGCAATTATCTGTGAGAACGAATGGCGAAACTGAGGCTATTTGCTAAAAACAGCACAAACACACACAGATAAGTGCCATTTTAACTTCCACTCTGTTGGGGATCACACGAACACACACACTTCTACTCTAATGAAGATCATATGTAATGTGGCCAATACTGTTGTCCTGCTAAACTCTCATTGATATACAGACATAACGGAATATGTATCTGAAGGGACGTTAGCATTGCAATACTTGTGTGAAATGATAGGATATACCATGACATTTGAAATTCTGAATTGAATAAAACAACGAACTTCTGAACGTTGCTTTGCTTTGTCTTGGCCAGGTCGCAGTTGTAAATGAGAACTTGTTCTCAACTGGCCTACCTGGTTAAATAAAGGTGAAATAAAAATTAAAATGTTTTGACGTGTGCTCCATATAAATGGCAGTGCCGTTAGCCTATACGTGTGTAGCTTGTTGTTTTGACGTGTGCTCCATATAATAGGCAGTGACAGTAGCCTATTCGTGTGTAGCTTGTTGCTTTGACGTGTGCTCCATATAATAGGCAGTGACAGTAGCCTATACATGTGTAGCTTGTTGCTTTGACGTGTGCTCCATATAATAGGCAGTGACAGTAGCCTATATGTGTGTAGCTTGTTGTTTTGACGTGTGCTCCATATAAATGGGAGTGCCGTTAGCCTATATGTATATCGCATTCTTATTGGCAGACTCAACAGCCTTGGTTTCTCAAGTGACTCCCTTGCCTGGTTCTCCAACTACTTCTCAGACAGAGTTCAGTGTGTCAAATCGGAGGGCCTGTTGTCCGGTCCTCTGGCAGTCTCTATGGGGGTGCCACAGGGTTCAATTCTTGGGCCAACCCTTTTCTCTATATACATCAACGATGTCGCTCTCGCTGCTGGTGACTTTCTGATCCATCTCTACGCAGATGACACCATTCTGTATACATCTGGCCCCTCTTTGGACACTGTGTTAACTAACCTTCAAACAAGCTTCAATGCCATACAACACTCCTTCCGTGGCCTCCAACTGCTCTTAAATGCTAGTAAAACTAAATGCATGCTTTTCAACCGAACGCTGCCTGCACCCGCCCACCGGACTATCATCACTACTCTCGACGGGTCTGACTTAGAATATGTGGACACCTACAAATACCTAGGCGTCTGGTTAGACTGTAAACTCAACTTCCAGACTCACATTAACCATCTCCAATCCAAAATTAAATCTAGCCTCCAACACTCTACTCAGCAAATTGGATGTAATCTATCACAGTGCCATCCGTTTTGTCACCAAAGCCCCATATACTACCCACCACTGCGACCTGTATTCTCTCGTTGGCTGGCCCTCACTACATATTCGTCGCCAAACCCACTGGCTCCAGGTCGTCTATAAGTCTTTATTAGGTAAATCCCCGCCCTATCTCAGCTCACTGGTCACCATAGCAACATCCACCCGTAGCATGCGTTCCAGCAGGTATATCTCACTGGTCATCCCCAAAGCCAACACCTCCTTTGGCCGCCATTCCTTCCAGTTCTCTGCTGCCAATGACTGGAACGAACTGCAAAAATCCTTGAAGCTGGAGACTCCTATCTCCCTCACTAACTTTAAGCATCAGCTGTCAGAGCAGCTTACCGATCACTGCACCTGTATATAGCCCTTCTGTAAATAGCCCACACTACTACCTCATCCCCATATTATTATTTTAGCTCATTTTGCACTCCAGTATCTCTTTTTGCACATCCATCATTCCAGTGTTAATGCTAATCTGTAATTTATCTCACCAATATGGCCTATTTATTGTCCTACCTTCCTAACCTTACTGCATTTTGCACTACATTTGCACTCTGTATATAGATTCTCTATTGTGTTATTGACTGTACGTTTGTTTATTCTCATGTGTAACTCTGTGTTATTTTTGTCGCACTGCTTTGCTTTGTCTTGGCCAGGTCACAGTTGTAAATGAGAACTTGTTCTCAACTGGCCTACCTGGTTAAATAAAGGTGAAATAAAAATCAAAATGTTTTGACGTGTGCTCCATATAAATGGCAGTGCCGTTAGCCTATACGTGTGTAGCTTGTTGTTTTGACGTGTGCTCCATATAAATGGCAGTGCCGTTAGCCTATACGTGTGTAGCTTGTTGTTTTGACGTGTGCTCCATATAAATGGCAGTGCCGTTAGCCTATACGTGTGTAGCTTGTTGTTTTTTCAGTCAATCAAAGCGACACTACAGTCAAAGAGGCTCCATATGAAGTGAAGTGACAGATCACTAATGCAATGCTAGATGGAGCTAAAAAGTAGCTTAATGATAAGGAGTATGTTGTTGTTATATGTAGTATGCTGCAACAAGCAACCAACAGGTAGGCTGATTCATCTGGATTACTGAATTAAGTTGTTGTTATCTGTAGTATGCTGCAACATGCAACAAGGGGAGGGGAGGGGAGGGCAGGGGAGGGGAGGGAGGGTACAGAGTCCCTATCATGCCCTTCACCTTAAGTCAGCCAATGAAATAGCAAACGTGGACACTTCGATGATGTTGGACGATGCACTACTGAACGGTAGCTAATACTCACAGGATGTAATAGCATCCACATGGGGAAGGGAAGGGACAACTAGCTGCTTGACAGGACAGGAGAAAACCATAATATTATCTCTCCTCATGCTGCATCTGTGGGGAAAGTGATTGTGCAAACCTCCAGCTTGATAAGTGGCACCCAAGAATAGGATTAGCACTTGCTGAGCGATTCAGAAAGCAAACAGAAGGGACTGACTGCCAGGCAGCCTGCCCTGTGACCTATCTGCAGGCTGGGCTGGCTGGGAATAGGGAGAGGGGGGCTGTATGTCCTACTGGCTGGGTCCGTGCCCATGACGGCAGGCTTGGGACTGGGCTGGGATGCACTGCCTGGCTGTGTCCGCTGGTATAACTCAGTGGGATCGAACCAGAGACCAGGACCTCTCACACACCAACCCAATGTCTTAACCTTTAGACTAAGAGGAAATCCTTAGGGCATTTTGGGTTTACAAGTTTTTACAAGCTTAGCTCATCAGGAGAGTGGGATTCAGATCCACTGCAGTGTAGTTTCAACTAATTATTATTAAGTATCTCGTTCCACAACCCTTTTTTGTGTTAACTGAACTTAAATTATATAGCTGGCATAAACCTTGCTCCAACTTGAGAAAAATTCAATCAACTTAAAATGATGTGTTAGCTCATATGTCTCATATGTTTATTCAACTAGACATTATTAGGCTGTGGAACTAGTTACACACAGTACTTTTAACATACAATGTTTCCAACTTAAATATTCAACACACGTTGACATGATTACATAGTGCATGTTCATTTACACAGTAATTATTATTCAGCATGTCCTCACCTGGGATTTGAACTTACAACCTCTTTATTATTTATTTTTTTGACCAGGTCAGTCAATTAATGACGGCAAGGGCAAAAGGCCTAGTGATGTCACAGCAGAGATCACACTGGTGAGTTAGACATCTCTGATTGGTCTACATGATACGTGGAGTCAAGAGCCTTCAGTGTAGAGCTTGAGGCTTGCACATACAGAGCCATCAGAAAGTATTCAGACCCCTTGACTTATTCCACATGTTGTTACGTTACAGCCCTATTCTACAATTTATTACATAATATTTTTGCAAATGTTTTAAAAATAAAAAACAGAAATACCTTATTTACATTAGTATTCAGACCCTTTGCTATGAGACTTGAAATTGAGCTCAGGTGCATCCTGTTTCCATTGCATAGATAGATAGATAGATAGATAGATAGATAGATAGATAGATAGATAGATAGATAGATAGATAGATAGACAGACAGACAGACAGACAGACAGACAGACAGACAGACAGACAGACAGACAGACAGACAGACAGACAGACAGACAGACAGACAGACAGACAGACAGACAGACAGACAGACAGACAGACAGACAGACAGACAGACAGACAGTACATGTCAGAGCATTTCATGTGTAGATCTAATACATTTTAACGTAACAACATGTGGATAAAGTCAAGGGGTCTGAATACTTTCAGAACACACTGTATGTCATTAGCAAAAAAAACAGACGCATTAAAACGATGTGGAGTGTTGGTTAAAATAAGATTTTTTAAATTATTTATTTATTTAACCTTTATTTTACTAGGAAAGTCAGTTAAGAACAAATTGTTATTTACAATGACGGCCTATCTACAGAGTCAATCATAGTAGCACGGTGCCCCTGGAGCAAATTAGGGTAAAGTGCCTTGCTCAAGGACACATCGACAGGTATTTCACCTTGGGTATTCGAACCAGCAACCTTTCGGTTACTGGCTCTAACCGCTAGGCTACCTGCCGCCCAAAGAGGATCAATCAAAGAGGACACTTTGCAATCAACTTGGTAACATTATTAACAATCTGAATAAGATTATAGGTATTATATAGATGATTGAGTTGATCAGAGTTGGATGTTCACCATTCTAGGTTCAGGTCACCCAGAAACACACATTCAAATTTGACATTCTGTGATAAAAAAATTAAAATACAATCCAGAGAGCCAGCAATAGCCGATTCAAGATTCAACCAGATTCAAGGATTCGTAGAGATTTATATTCAAAGCCAGACATTCAAATTGCTTGGGTTTGGTAACAGAAGTCAGAATGGTCCCCAAAAACCTGTCTTTGATGTACAGTGGGGAGAACAAGTATTTGATACACTGCCAATTTTGCAGGTTTTCCCACTTACAAAGCATGTAGAAGTCTGTAATCATAGGTACTCTTCAACTATGAGTGACGGAATCTAAAACAAAAATCCAGAAAATCACATTGTATGATTTTTAAGTAATTAATTTGCATTTTATTGCATGACATAAGTATTTGATACATCAGAAAAGCAGAACTTAATATTTGGTACAGAAACCTTTGTTTGCAATTACAGAGATCATACGTTTCCTGTAGTTCTTGACCAGGTTTGCACACACTGTAGCAGGGATTTTGGCCCACTCCTCCATCCAGATCCTTCAGGTTTCGGGGCTGTCGCTGGGCAATACGGACTTTCAGCTCCCTCCAAAGATTTTCTATTGGGTTCAGGTCTGGAGACTGGCTAGGCCACTCCAGGACCTTGAGATGCTTCTAACGGAGCCACGATTAGTTGCCCTGGCTGTGTGTTTCGGGTCGTTGTCATGCTGGAAGACCCAGCCACGACCCATCTTTAATGCTCTTACTGAGGGAAGGAGGTTGTTGGCCAAGATCTCGTGATACATGGCCCCATCCATCCTCCCCTCAATACGGTGCAGTCGTCCTGTCCCCTTTGCAGAAAAGCATCCCCAAAGAATGATGTTTCTACCTCCATGCTTCACGGTTGGGATGGTGTTCTTGGGGTTGTACTCATCCTTCTTCTTCCTCCAAACACGGCGAGTGGAGTTTAGACCAAAAAGCTCTATTTTTGTCTCATCAGACCACATGACCTTCTCCCATTCCTCCTCTGGATCATCCAGATGGTCATTGGCAAACTTCAGACGGGCCTGGACATGCGCTGGCTTGAGCAGGGGGACCTTGCGTGCGCTGCAGGATTTTAATCCATGACGGCGTAATGTGTTACTAATGGTTTTCTTTGAAACTGTGGTCCCAGCTCTCTTCAGGTCAATGGACCAGGTCCTGCCGTGTAGTTCTGGGCTGATCCCACACCTTCCTCATGATCATTGATGCCCCACGAGGTGAGATCTTGCATGGTGCCCCAGACCGAGGGTGATTGACCGTCATCTATATAGACAATAGCATCAATACAGACAATAGCATCAATATAGACAATAGCATCAATACAGACAATAGCATCAATACAGACAATAGCATCAATATAGACAATAGCATCAATACAGACAATAGCATCAATACAGACAATAGCATCTATATAGACAATAGCATCAATACAGACAATAGCATCAATACAGACAATAGCATCAATATAGACAATAGCATCAATACAGACAATAGCATCAATACAGACAATAGCATCAATACAGACAATAGCAACAGCATGTTCGTTTGTAAGCCTATCAATCAATGTGTCTATAGGCCTATGAGGTTACATGCTAATCACAAATAGGCCTAAGATACAATAAAATAACAAAGACCAACTAATACAAATCTAACTGCAACAAGATTTAGATCAGATCAGATCAGAGACTGAGGTGTGTGTGTGTGTGCTTGTAAGTGTATGCTGGAGCGGTGAGCGACGCTTGGGAGTGGCGGGGCGTACCTGTACAAGCAGTGCAGCACGCCACGGTAGTAGCCTAGGTACAGTATCACCCGCTTGGTAGAGTCCGAAACATTTGAGCTACAAACAAATATGAACCCAATGTAGAAAGGGGCGACTCTCACGACCATGATGGTGTTCTCCATTTTGCTCTACGACCCCCACAAGTGTCACCGGACTCGTCTGAAGGCAACCCATACAAACTAATGGAAGTATGGAGGTAGTTTTGTGCCAACAAAATAAGGGGTTAAATAAGTGTAAAAAAATCTATCTATCTATCTAAATAATTATTAGTTCAAGGGACTATAATTATTTTTTACAGTGTGTCTGGCTGTGCCGTGTCCATACCGCCTGGTTGGAGGCTGCTCTGCCTGGGATAGAGAGCGTAGGAGTGTTGGCCAGCAGAGATGTTTCTCTCTCGTTAACCCCAGCTCCCTGCCAGAAGACCTCCGCCCACAGACCAGAAATGGGACGGCGATAGACACAAGGGCTGCTACAGATGCACTGCCTGGCTTTGTGTACACACACTGGCTAGCTAGGTACATGCAGGCTGGTTGGCTGGCTAGAGGAAGCACTGCCCTGCAATGCAGAGTGTGGGTGTGTTGGGCTACAGAGATGGTCCTCTATAGTTAACTCCAGCTCCCTTCCAGACCACCACAGCCTTGACCAACGAGGAGGAGCAGGGGCCAGTCATAATGTTACAACACACACACTGCCTCCACAGTCACAACAGGAAGCAGCATCCCACAGAGTGATGACTGTTTTATGTTCCTGGGCCATGCTGCTGCTGCTAGAGCTGTCTAGAGGAGGACATTACCCTACAACACCCACCCTGTAAACAAACTGATAATGGAGGGCATTACCCTACAACACCCACCCTGTAAACACACTGATAATGGAGGACATTACCCTACAACAACCACCCTGTAAACAAACTGATAATGGAGGACATTACCCTACAACAACCACCCTGTTAACACACTGATAATGGAGGACATTACCCTACAACAACCACCCTGTAAATACACTGATAATGGAGGACATTACCCTACAACAACCACCCTGTAAACACACTGATAACGGAGGACATTACCCTACAACAACCACCCTGTAAATACACTGATAATGGAGGACATTACCCTACAACAACCACCCTGTAAACACACTG
Source organism: Thymallus thymallus (assembly GCA_023634145.1). Taxonomy (NCBI): domain Eukaryota; kingdom Metazoa; phylum Chordata; class Actinopteri; order Salmoniformes; family Salmonidae; genus Thymallus; species Thymallus thymallus. The sequence goes on from CM042392.1 coordinate 35,126,475, forward strand.
ATAATGGAGGACATTACCCTACAACAACCACCCTGTAAATACACTGATAATGGAGGATATTATCCAACATCAACCACCCTGTAAACACATTGATAATGGAGGACATGTGTACATATGGATACACACATAACACATGGACCAGTAATACATTCTGTACATTTAACATATTTATATCCTATCCATAATGTACAGAAATACAACCTTGGCCAATCAATGATTTATACATGACACATTCTTAGTATGTCTCACGCCAATTCAGCCCCTCTAGAGTAGACACACACACACACTTAGATGTCCACAGACACACACAC
>CM042392.1:35131785-35194285 GCA_023634145.1 Thymallus thymallus
CTCCTCTCAGCCCAATTACTCCCTGCTACTCCTCTCAGCCCAACTACTCCCTGCTACTCCTCTCAGCCCAACTGCTCCTTCTCTGAGAAACACTAGCGGGGCCCCCATAACTCCCTTCTACTCTTGTTTTCCTTCCTTCCTTCCTTCCTTCCTTCCTTCCTTCCTTCCTTCCTTCCTTCCTTCCTTCCTTCCTTCCTTCCTTCCTTCCTTCCTTCCTTCCTTCCTTCCTTCTTTCCTTCCTTCCTTCCTTCCTTCCTTCCTTCCTTCCTTCCTCCTTCCTTTCCTACCTCTCACTCTGAGAAACACTATAGGGGCCAGCTGGAGGAAGATATTTATTTATCTACATATCTACAGATCTACATATCTACATCAGATTAGTATGGTTGTTGAACCACTCTATGTGTGAATATTATCTGAATATTATCTGACAGCATAGATCAAGCAGCTACGAAAAAACACAGGGCACTTTACCACTATCTACATGGTCACTTTACCTACATGGTCACTTTACCACTATCTACATGGTCACTTTACCACTACCTACATGGTCACTTTACCACTACCTACATGGTCACTTTACCTACATGGTCACTTTACCACTATCTACATGGTCACTTTACCACTACCTACATGGTCACTTTACCTACATGGTAACTTTACCACTATCTACATGGTCACTTTACCACTATCTACATGGTCACTTTACCACTACCTACATGGTCACTTTACCACTACCTACATGGTCACTTTACCACTATCTACATGGTCACTTTACCACTACCTACATGGTCACTTTACCACTACCTACATGGTCACTTTACCACTACCTACATGGTCACTTTACCACTACCTACATGGTCACTTTACCACTATTGCAACTAGTTCCTGATGGTTATATAGACAAGGAAAACAAGAGAGAGAGAGACTTTAACTATTTGCACATAATATGACATTTGAAATGTCTTTACTCTTTTGGAAGTGTAATGTTTACTGTTAATTTTTATTGTTTATTTCACTTTTGTTTACTATCTACATCACTTGCTTTGGCAATATGTTTCCCATGTCAATAAAGCCCCTTGATTTGAATTGAATTGAGAGAGAGAGATAGAGAGAGAGAGAGAGAGAGAGAGAGAGAGAGAGAGAGAGAGAGAGAGAGAGAGAGAGAGAGAGAGAGAGAGAGAGAGAGAGAGGAGAGAGAGAGGAGAGAGAGAGAGAGAGAGAGAGAGCGAGAGAGAGAGAGAGAGAGATACCTCTCTCCGTACCTTCTAGGTATCCCCCTTCACCTCTACCTCTCTCCGTACCTTCTAGGTATCCCCCTTCACCTCTAACTCTCTCCCAAACCCATCAGCTGTCCCCTCCCCTTCACCCTTCACTATGTAGGCCTCCCTATATCCTCCTCCTCCTCTGCCTTCTCCCTCCCTCTGTCCCTCCCTCCCTCCATCACACACACACACAGGGCCTTCTCTCCTCTGTGTGACCTTGACAGGCTAGTGCTCCAGGCCTCGTTCTTTTTATTTTTCCATTCCCTCCTCCCAGGTCTCCCTCTATCTTTTCACTCCTCCTCTCTCTGCAACTCTGTCTCCCTCTTTTTATCTTTCATTCTTTCTTCATGCTTTCAACAGTACCACTCTCCTCTCCTACTTCAACAGTACCACTCTCCTCTCCTACTTCAACAGTACCACTCTCCTCTCCTACTTCAACAGTACCACTCTCCTCTCCTACTTCAACAGTACCACTCTCCTCTCCTACTTCAACAGTACCACTCTCCTCTCCTACTTCAACAGTACCACTCTCCTCTCCTACTTCAACAGTACCACTCTCCTCTCCTACTTCAACAGTACCACTCTCCTCTCCTACTTCAACAGTACCACTCTCCTCTCCTACTTCTGAAGGGACCTGATCATTATCATACTTTAGGTCAAGACTATAATCATCTTACACTGAAGATGTGTACATTCATCAAAACTTTTAATATAAATATTGTCATTGTATATTGATAGGCTTTGCCTGTAGACTGTTTCTCAGTTACTTGACAGTATGATCATACTTGATGATTCTCATGACTATATACAGTAAATATACATTTTTATTTTGTAATTTTTTTAAGGGGCAATCTGGGATTCAAACAACAAAGAGAACCCAATGCACCATTCCAAGAGTAGCCTAGCGGTTAACACGTTGTGCCAGTAACCAAAAGGGTTGTAGTTCCATCCCCGGGCCGACTAGGTGAAAATGTGTTGATCTACATAAGGTACTTAACCCAAACTGCTCCAGGGTGGCCGTCAACAATGGCTGAACCCTGGCCGTGAGCCCACTCTCCGAGGGTGTCTCAGGGGGAGTGGGATATGACCCCACTCTCCGAGGGTGTCTCAGGGGGAGTGGGATATGACTCCACTGTCCGAGGGTGTCTCAGGGGGAGTGGGATATGACCCCACTCTCCGAGGGTGTCTCAGGGGGAGTGAGATATGACCCCACTCTCCGAGGGTGTCTCAGGGGGAGTACGATATGACCCCACTCTCCGAGGGTGTCTCAGGGGAAGTGAGATATGACCCCACTCTCCGAGGGTGTCTCAGGGGGAGTGAGATATGACCCCACTCTCTGAGGGTGTCTCAGGAGGAGTGAGATATGACCCCACTCTCCGAGGGTGTCTCAGGGGGAGTGCGATATGACCCCACTCTCCGAGGGTGTCTCAGGGGGAGTGAGATATGACCCCACTCTCCGAGGGTGTCTCAGGGGGAGGGAGATATGACCCCACTCTCCGAGGGTGTCTCAGGCGGAGTGAGATATGCAACACAACCAAATGTCCATATCATACCACTTGTACAAAAATAAGTACCCCCTATTTGACCTTTGATTAACCCTTCAACTTAAAAAAAGAAAACAAACCCTGTGGTACTTTATGGCTTGGTCGGGTAAAAGTGAGGGCGCTGGCAATACCAAGGTTGTGGGTTCAATTCCCACAGGAATCACATACGCTAATAATGTATGGCCTCACTGTACTGTAAATAAATGTGTTGTAAATCACTGTGCTGTAAATCACTGTACTGTAAATCACTGTACTGTAAATCACTGTGCTGTAAATCACTGTACTGTAAATCACTGTGCTGTAAATAAATGTGTTGTAAAACACTGTACTGTAAATCACTGTACTGTAAATAAATGTGTTGTAAATCACTGTACTGTAAATCACTGAACTGTAAATCACTGTACTGTAAATCACTGTGCTGTAAATAAATGTGTTGTAAATCACTGTACTGTAAATCACTGTACTGTAAATAAATGTGCTGTAAATCACTGTACTGTAAATAAATGTGTTGTAAATCACTGTACTGTAAATCACTGTACTGTAAATCACTATACTGTAAATCACTGTGCTGTAAATCACTGTACTGTAAATCACTGTGCTGTATATCACTGTACTGTAAATCACTGTAAATAAATGTGTTGTAAATCACTGTACTGTAAATCACTGTACTGTAAATCACTGTACTGTAAATCACTGTGCTGTAAAGCACTGTACTGTAAATCACTGTACTGTAAATAAATGTGTTGTAAATCACTGTACTGTAAATCACTGTACTGTAAATAAATGTGCTGTAAATCACTGTACTGTAAATAAATGTGTTGTAAATCACTGTACTGTAAATCACTGTACTGTAAATCACTATACTGTAAATCACTGTGCTGTAAATCACTGTACTGTAAATCACTGTGCTGTATATCACTGTACTGTAAATCACTGTAAATAAATGTGTTGTAAATCACTGTACTGTAAATCACTGTACTGTAAATCACTGTACTGTAAATCACTGTGCTGTAAAGCACTGTACTGTAAATCACTGTACTGTAAATAAATGTGTTGTAAATCACTGTACTGTAAATCACTGTACTGTAAATCACTGTGCTGTAAATAAATGTGTTGTACTGTACTGTACTGTAAATCACTGTACTGTAAATAAATGTGTTGTAAATCACTGTACTGTTTTTGTGTAGACAACACTGTACCCACCAGGAAGGTACGCTGTTTCCCAAACAATAAACCCTGGGTCACCAGCGACCTGAAGGCCCTGCTGAATGAGAAGAAGAGGGCCTTCAAGGAGAAGGACAAGGACAAATTGAAATGCGTCCAGAGGGAGCTGAAGTTGCGGATTGCTGAGGGGAAGAGAGTGTATAAGGAGAAGATGGAGGACAAGCTGAGGCAGAGCCAGGTGAGAGAGGTGTGGAAGGGTATGAGAAATATCACTGGCTTCAAAAAGTCAAACAGTGGGCAGACGGAGGGGACCCAGGACAGAGCCAATGAGCTGAACCAATTTTTTAACAGGTTCGATACTGGCCCTGTCCACCTCCCTTCCAGCTCCCCAGACCACACACCCTCACGGCTATCCCACCCCCACTTTGCTCACAGCACCTCTGCTGAGACAATCAGTGACCCCACCTCCGCCCCTGCCCCCCCTGGACTGATCCTCAACACCCCCCTTCCCCCCACCTCCCTACCTGGGCTGGCTTTCACCACCAACCAAGTGAAGAGAGAGCTGGAGAGACTACATCAGTGGAAAGCTGCGGGCCCTGATGGTATCAGCCCAAGGGTGCTTAGGGTCTGTGCTGACCAACTGTGTGGAATACTCCAGCGTCTTTTCAACCTTAGCCTGAGCCTAGAAAGGGTCCCTGTGCTGTGGAAAACATCCTGCCTCGTCCCAGTGCCCAAGAAGGCACACCCCACTGTCCTGAATGACTTCAGACCTGTAGCGCTAACATCCCACATCATGAAGACCCTGGAAAGGTTAGTCCTCGCTCACCTCAGACCCCTGGTGTGTTCATCAATGGACCCCCTGCAGTTTGCATACCAGCGCAACATCGGGGTGGATGATGCAATCATCTACCTTCTGCAGAGGGCCTACTCTCACCTGGACAACGCAGGTTGCACTGTGAGGGTCATGTTTTTTGACTTCTCCAGTGCCTTCAATACCATTCAGCCCCTGCTACTGGGTGAGAAGATGAGGAGGATGAAAGTGGAAGCACCCTTAGTCTCCTGGGTCACGGACTACCTGACCGGTAGGCCACAATTTGTGCGACTACAGAGCTGTGTGTCAGAACGGGCAGTTAGCAACACAGGGGCCCCCCAGGGTACGGTCCTGTCCCCCTTCCTGTTCACCCTCTACACCTCAGACTTCAGATATAACTCTGAAACATGCCACCTACAGAAGTTCTCGGATGACTCTGCTATTGTAGGGTGCATCAGGGGTGGGCAGGAGGAGGAGTACAGGAGCACAATCAGTGACTTTGTGTTGTGGTGTGAGCAGAACCACCTTCAGCTCAACATCAGCAAAACGAAGGAGATGGTGGTGGACTTCAGGAGAACCAAGGCACAACTGACTGCAGTCCCTATAAAGGGGATGGATGTGGAAATGGTTGAGTCATACAAGTTCTTGGGGGCCCATATGGACAACAGACTGGAATGGGCTGGTAACACCGGGGCCCTGTACAAAAAGGGCCAGAGCCGACTCTACTTTCTGAGGAGGCTCAGGTCCTTCAACGTGTGCAGTAAACTACTGCATACCTTCTACCAGTCTGTGGTGGCCAGTGCCATCTTTTTTGCAGTGGTGTGCTGGGGAGCAAACATCAAAGCCGGGGATGCTTCTCGGGTAAATAAGCTGATCAGGAAGGCTAGCTCTGTCCTGGGGATGAACCTTGACACTCTAGAGGAGGTGGCGGAGAGACGGATCCTGGCCAAACTGCTGGCCATCATGGACAACGTCACCCACCCTCTGCACGCTATGGTTATGACGCAGAGGAGCTCTTTCAGTCACAGACTGATCCCACCACGGTGTGCCAGAGAGCGCCACAGGAGGTCCTTCCTGCCGGCGGCTATGAGACTATATAATGCCTCACCGGGGTGCCGTGCCGTCGGCAACATAGATCTGGAACTGTTGGGGTGCTAGGACCTAGTTTAACAATTATGCATCCATCCGTGAGTAACTCTGTTCCGTCAGCACTCATCCACTCAGGACCTACTTATTCATACAGGTCTGTATATACATACCCATGTACAGTTGTTATATTATATCACATGCAATATTGTAAGTAATTATTGGACCTAGGCATTCACTCAGGAATGCATATTAGTATCCTGCCAGTTGCACCTTTTCTCATTGCTTTTAGTATATCAAATGTGCAATAAGTGCAGTTGTCTGTAATTAAACCCTGCGCACTAAGGACTGTATTTTAAGGGAATTACTATTATTACCCCAATGATATCATACACACATTTAGCTATTAAAGTATCTCTTCCTGTCATTTACCTGTACAGTTTGTGTAAACATGCAAGTATTCACTTATCTGTAAATATAACTGTATACCTAACTGTACAGCTAATTTAACCATGAAAAATTTTCACTTACCTGTTCATTTACCCAGTCTGTCTATTAAGTAAACTATTATTACCCTCGCTCATATCATACGCATTAGCTACTGAAGTATTTCTCTGCCATCAACCTGTATAGTATAGTTAACCATCCAACATCCACCAATGTATAGTGTACATATTCAGCCAACCACTCATACTACGCAATGTCCTTTTATAGCTTTTTTTTGCACTCCAGATATCCTGTATTTCTATACTTTTTCATACTGCCGCTCTATGTATCATGTACCGTGTATCTGTCTTTTGTGTACTTTCGTTGTGGCATTTTGCACCTGCCCTGTGTTTTTGTTGTAGCTGCTTGATAATGAAATTTCCCCCCCCGGGGGATCAATAAAGTACCTATCTATCTATCTATCTATCTATCTATCTATCTATCTATCTATCTATCTAAATCACTGTGCTGTAAATAAATGTGTTGTAAATCACTGTACTGTAAATAAATGTGTTGTAAATCACGGTACTGTAAATCACTGTACTGTAAATAAATGTGTTGTAAATCACGGTACTGTAAAAAAATGTGTTGTAAATCACTGTACTGTAAATAAATGTGTTGTAAATAACTGTGCTGTAAATCACTGTACTTTAAATCACTGTACTGTAAATAAATGTCTTGTAAATCACTGTACTGTAAATCAATGTACTGTGAATAAATGTGTTGTAAATCACTGTGCTGTAAATCACTGTGCTGTAAATCACTGTGCTGTAAATCACTGTACTGTAAATAAATGTGTTGTAAATCACTGTCCTGTAAATCACTGTGCTGTAAATCACTGTGCTGTAAATCACTGTACTGTAAATCACTGTACTGTAAATAAATGTGTTGTAAATCACTGTGCTGTAAATCACTGTACTGTAAATAAATGTGTTGTAAATCACTGTGCTGTAAATCACTGTACTGTAAATCACTGTACTGTAAATCACTGTACTGTAAATAAATGTGTTGTAAATCACTGTACTGTAAATCTCTGTACTGTAAATAAATGTGTTGTAAATCACTGTACTGTGAGTCGCTCTGGATTAGAGTGTCTGCTAAATATGTGTAACCTTTATTTAACTTGGCAAGTCAGTTAAGAACAAATTCTTATTTACAATGACGGCCTACCTACAGGGTCAGCCCCTGTAGCAAATTAGGGTTAAGTGTCTTGCTCAAGGACACATTGGCAGGTTTTTTCACCTTGTTGGCTCGAGTATTCGAACCAGCTACCTTTCGGTTACTGGCCCAACGCTCTAACCGCTAGGCTACCTGCCGCCCGATATATAACATATATAATCCCCCCCTTCTCTCCCCAAATATATTATCACTGTCACGCATTCTCTCTCTCAACTAATGAGTTCTCCTACATAGTCAGGTCATGTTGTCAACTAATGAGTTCTCCTCCATAGTCAGGTCATGTTGTCAACTAATGAGTTCTCCTCCATAGTCAGGTCAAGTTGTCTTTCTCTTTATAAATCTTCCTCTCATTCTATCTACAGTTATCTTCCTCTCATTCTATCTACAGTTATCTTCCTCTCATTCTATCTACAGTTATCTTCCTCTCATTCTATCTACAGTTATCTTCCATCTCATTCTATCTACAGTTATCTTTCTCTCATTCTATCTACAGTTATCTTCCATCTCATTCTATCTACAGTTATCTTCCTCTCATTCTATCTACAGTTATCTTCCTCTCATTCTATCTACAGTTATCTTCCTCTCATTCTATCTACAGTTATCTTCCTCTCATTCTATCTACAGTTATCTTCCATCTCATTCTATCTACAGTTATCTTCCTCTCATTCTATCTACAGTTATCTTCCTCTCATTCTATCTACAGTTATCTTCCTCTCATTCTATCTACAGTTATCTTCCATCTCATTCTATCTACAGTTATCTTCCTCTCATTCTATCTACAGTTATCTTCCTCTCATTCTATCTACAGTTATCTTCCTCTCATTCTATCTACAGTTATCTTCCTCTCATTGTATCTACAGTTATCTTCCTCTCATTCTATCTACAGTTATCTTCCATCTCATTCTATCTACAGTTATCTTCCTCTCATTCTATCTACAGTTATCTTCCATCTCATTCTATATACAGTTATCTTCCTCTCATTCTATCTACAGTTATCTTCCTCTCATTCTATCTACAGTTATCTTCCTCTCATTCTATCTACAGTTATCTTCCTCTCATTCTATCTACAGTTATCTTCCTCTCATTCTATCTACAGTTATCTTCCTCTCATTCTATCTACAGTTATCTTCCTCTCATTCTATCTACAGTTATCTTCCTCTCATTCTATCTACAGTTATCTTCCTCTCATTCTATCTACAGTTATCTTCCTCTCATTCTATCTACAGTTATCTTCCTCTCATTCTATCTACAGTTATCTTCCATCTCGATATGTGATTAGTCTTCTCACAAATCCCCAGTTATGTATCCTTCTACTAGGGAGTGTATTTCTCTCTCTCTCTTTCTCTCTCTCTGTATCCTTCCACTAGGGACTACGTCCCTAATGGCACCCTATTCCATATGTAGTGCACTACTTTTGACGAAGGGTCATAGAGATTTGATCAAAAGTAGTGCACTACATAGGAAATAGGGTGCCCTTTGGGATACAAACTGACTCTCCCCACAGCTTAATTTACTACAGCAATCTGTATAATAAATCACAGTGTTTAACCATTTGTCTCTCTGTTTCATTAAGGACTGGATACATAAAATGAGGCTTTAAATGACAGTGTTGTCGTCAGTAGAGTGACCCAGAGTAATGTTACAGATAGAACAATGAGACAGATATTTCACCGGATGTATAAATGTGAAGCATCCGCTTGGCGTTTCCTCTCACTACTAAATATGGTACTGAGATGAAGCCCAGTGGCCGGCAGTGGGAGAAGATGGAACGAGATGGTTGTTGGCCCACATTCTGCACATTTTCCCATAGATGAAACATTTGATCTCAACACAGTTTTCTGTTTCCAAAACTAGAATCTGTTATGAACAGAGTGGATTACATTTTGTAGACTTTAAAGGCATTGTTTAGAAGGAGAGTCAGGACGGATTGAGTTGCCTCTTCACTGTTGACGTTGAGACTGGTGTTTTGTGGGTACTATTTAATGAAGCTGCCAGTTGAGGACTTGTGAGGCGTCTGTTTCTCAAACTAGACACTCTAATGTACTTGTTCTCTTGCTCAGTTGTGCACCGGGGCCTCCCACTCCTCTTTCTATTCTGGTTAGAGCCAATTTGCGCTATTCTGTGAAGAGAGTAGTACACAGCGTTGTACGAGATCTCAGTTTCTTGGCAATTTCTCGCATTGAATAGCCTTCATTTCTCAGAACAAGAATAGACTGACGAGTTTCAGAAGAAAGTTCTTTGTTTCTGGACATTTTGAGCCTGTAATCGAACCCACAAATGCTGATGCTCCAGATACTCAACTAGTCTAAAGAAGGCCAGTTTTATTGCTTCTTTAATCAGCACAACAGTTTTCAGCTGTGCTAACATAATTACAAAAGGGTTTTCTTATGATCAATTAGCCTTTTAAAATGATAAACTTAGATTAGCTAACACAACGTGCCATTGGAACACAGGAGTGATGGTTGCTGATAATGGGCCTCTGTACGCCTATGTAGATATTCCATAAAGAATCTGCCGTTTCCAGCTACAATAGTCATTTACAACATTAACAATGTCTACACTGTATTTCGGATCAATTTGATGTTATTTTAATTGACGAAAAAATTTGCTTTCTTTCAAAAACAAGGACATTTCTAAGTGACCCAACCTTTTGAACGGTAGTGTATGGCTCTGGACCAGAGAAGATGATACAGTATGTAAATGCTTTTTCTCTAAGTCATTATTAGGTGCCAAAGCATAAGTAGGACATATTTAGATATCTATAATAATCTCTCAGATATAAGCTCTGTATCCACAGACATGTACACTGATTGAATAAAATAGTCTAAAGCTCTTATTCATAGGTTTACCATCTTTCAACCCTGTCCTCCCATCTCTCCTCCCGTCTCTCCTCCCGTCTCTCCTCTCTCTCCTTCTCAGTTCATCTCCCAAACAGACATGCACATTAGACCCGCGCCTCAGCAGCAACAATCCCACAAATTATTTCCAATTCAACATTAGTGAATTAACCATGACGAGCAGGACATCATCAATTTCACCGACAGGGCAAGAATAACAGAGAGGTGAAGAACTCTCCTCATCTCTGGCTGACGCTACTCTTCACACCATATTACAGATCCTCATCTCTGGCTGACGCTACTCTTCACACCATATTACAGATCCTCATCTCTGGCTGACGCTACTCTTCACACCATATTACAGATCCTCATCTCTGGCTGACGCTACTCACACCATGTTACAGATCCTCCACAGCCTTCCATCCCGGCTCCATTGAACTTCTTTAGCAGGGCCAGGGAGCAACATTTTGATATACATAATAATATACCTAATAATAATCATAACTCTGCCTGGAAAAAGGGAGACATATGCAATCACTGTGAAATATTAAATGGTTGGTTTCCCTAGTGCACTACTTTTGACCAGAGTTGTGTCTCAAATGGCACACTATTGCCTAGTGCACTACTTTTGGCTAGGACCCTGTGGAGACACAGGACCAAAGGATAAGGCTTCCAGTGCCTTCAATGTCTTTGATCTTTGAAACTAATTTTTCTACTATAACAGGCCAGGAGTGAACAGGTATGGACTGTAGCCCTACAATGAAGGTGAGAACAGGTATGGACTGTAGCCCTACAATAAGGTGAGAACAGGTATGGACTGTAGCCCTACAATGAAGCTGAGAACAGGTATGGACTGTAGCCCTAGAATGAAGGAGTGTGTGCTGATCTGTTAGGTGGAACCAAGCAATATGGTGGAACGCCGTGTCGGCCACACCCTGCCAGGTCCCAACTCAACCCCTGCCTTTCCCCTTGGCCGTAACCCTGGGGTGTATGCAGATCTGTAAGGTTGAAGAATTATGGTGGACCTCCTCCTCTGTCATACCCTGCCAGGTCCTAATTCAACCCCTGCCTTTCCCCTTGGTCCTAACCCTGGGATGTAAGCAGATCTGTAAAGTCAAAGCAATATGGAGGAAGTCTGGAAGATCCATCACCACACTGCTGATGCCTAACCAGACCCTTCAGATGTGACAATATGTACAGGTTAGGGCCAAGAGGACAGGCAAGGGTTAGGGCCAAGAGGACAGGCAAGGGTTAGGGCCAAGAGGACAGGCAAGGGTTAGGGCCAAGAGACAGGCATGGGTTAGGGCCAAGAGGACAGGCAAGGGTTAGGGCCAAGAGGACAGGCCTAGGTTAGGGCCAAGAGAACAGGCATGGGTTAGGGCCAAGAGGACATGCTGAATTGGCACCAGCTGTCAGAGAAGGCCAAAACTGCAAGACGTAGGTAAGAACACTGGGTACTGGGTAGCAGACATCTGTAATGCTTGATCCTGATAGCTTTAAAGCCATCTGTCTTTCCACCAATGGGACACGGATATACAGCCCATAGGGATACCAGAAAGCCAACCAGAAGGGCCTGTGTTGTTCAACTCCAGCATCTTCCACTGGTCAAAATGATTATGCATTCTAGAGAAAGGCAATTTTCCAGATTGTGTATGCATCCTAAATGGTCCAAAGTAGTGCACTATATAGGGAATAGGGGGGATGCAGAATCTCTCACATGAGCATGAAAGTGATCATTAATCAGAAACTATAACATTAAGTCCAATGACCTTAAAAATATCATGTGTTTTCATACTGTATCTCTATAAGAGGATAAACGTGTAGCATGTGAAGAACATTCTAGAAAATAGATACCTTGTTGACTGAAATACTAATGCAAATAGATACCTTGTTGACTGAAATACTAATGCAAATAGATACCTTGTTGACTGAAATACTGATGCAAATAGATACCTTGTTGACTGAAATACTAATGCAAATAGATACCTTGTTGACTGAAATACTAATGCAAATAGATACCTTGTTGACTGAAATACTAATGCAAATAGATACCTTGTTGACTGAAATACTAATGCAAATAGATACCTTGTTGACTGAAATACTGATGCAAATAGATACCTTGTTGACTGAAATACTAATGCAAATAGATACCTTGTTGACTGAAATACTAATGCAAATAGATACCTTGTTGACTGAAATACTAATGCAAATAGATACCTTGTTGACTGAAATACTGATGCAAATAGATACCTTGTTGACTGAAATACTAATGCAAATAGATACCTTGTTGACTGAAATACTAATGCAAATAGATACCTTGTTGACTGAAATACTAATGCAAATAGATACCTTGTTGACTGAAATACTGATGCAAATAGATACCTTGTTGACTGAAATACTGATGCAAATAGATACATTGTTGACTGAATACTGATGCAAACATATACATTGTTGACTGAAATACTGATGCAAATAGATACATTGTTGACTGAATACTGATGTGAATAGATACCTTGTTGACTAAAATACTGATGCAAATAGATTTCTTTTTGACTTAAATACTGATGCAAACATATACATTGTTGACTGAAATACTGATGCAAACATATACATTGTTGACTTAAATACTGATGCAAACATATACATTGTTGACCGAATACAGATGTAAACAGATACCTTGTTGACTGAAATACTGATGCAAACATATACATTGTTGACTGAAATACTGATGCAATTAGATACCTTGTTGACTGAAATACTGATGCAAATAGATACATTGTTGACTGAAATACTGATGCAAATAGATACCTTGTTGACTGAAATACTGATGCAAATAGATACCTTGTTGACTGAAATACTGATGCAAATAGATACCTTGTTGACTGAAATACTGATGCAAATAGATACCTTGTTGACTGAAATACTAATGCAAATAGATACCTTGTTGACTGAAATACTAATGCAAATAGATACCTTGTTGACTGAAATACTGATGCAAATAGATTCCTTGTTGACTGAAATACTGTACACAAACTGCATATCCCTGTTGGGCGAATATTGTTTGGCGTAGCTATGTCAGGCATTTAATTGCTGATGTTCTCCAACTTCTCCAAGGTTTAATAATATTTGTCAGAAATTGTATTTTTTCTCTCACACAGGAGCCGCGTGAGTGTGAATGTGTTTGCCAAGAGATAATTCAATTGTGCTATCCAAACAGCTTCAATATGAGACAACCCTGAAAAACTAATCATTTCTTATTTCCAGCTATATAACCTTCAAAAAATGTCCTTCAATGTTTCTGCCAATTCAATGCCATCCTGGTGGGCTGCCAAACCGTGGTAAAATTATTTCTATAGCTGAAGTTAAGTTGAAATTTGAGGCCAATTTTCAAACAGACAGACAGTGTGCATCCCAAATGGCATCTTATTCCTTACATTTGACCAGCACCCATACTGCTATACAGGGAATTGGTTGCTATTTGGGATGTACCAACAGACTGCATTTATTTCCCCAGTAGAGAGAGAGAGACCTCCTGCCAAATGTATGATATTAGAGATACCTATTTCAATCAGATTACACAGACCCACAAAGAATTTGAAAACAAACTCAATTTTGATAAACTCCCATATCTACTGGGTGAAATACCACAGTGTGCATCACAGCAGCAATATTTGTGACCTGTTGCCACAAGAAAAGGGCAACCAGTGAAGAACAAACACCATTATAAATACAACCCATATTTATGTTTATTCATTCGTATTTTAACTATTTGCACATTGTTACAACACTGTATTAGACATAATATGACATTTGAAATGTCTTTATTCTTCTGGAACTTCTGAGTGTAATGTAGTGTTTTATTGTTTATTATCTACTTCACTTGCTTTGGCAATGTTGACATATGTTTCCCATGCCAATAAAGCCCTTACATTGAAAAATTGAATTGAGAGAGAGAGAGAGAGAGAGAGAGGGAGATTGAGAGAGAGAGAGATAGAGAGGGAGATGAGAGAGAGAGGGACAGGGAGAGAGGGAAAGAGAGAGAGAGAGATGGAGAGAGGGAGAGAGACAGCCCCTTCTCTTCTAATCATCGATATGGTCCAAACAACTCTCTCTCTTTGTCTCTCCCTCTCCATCTCTCCCTCTCCATCTCTCCCTCTCTCTCTCTCTCTCTCTCTCTCTCTCTCTCTCTCTCTCTCTCTCTCTCTCTTTCTCTTTCCATCTCTCTATCTCATCCTCCTCTCTCTATCTCCTCCTCCTCTCTCTCTCTCTCACTCTCTTTCTGTCTTTCTCCATCTCTCGCTCTCTCTATCTCTCACTCTGTCTCTCTCTCTCCATCTCCCTCTCTCTCCCTCTCCCTCTCCCTCTCCCTCTCCCTCTCCCTCTCTCTCTCTCACTCTCTCTCTATCTCCCCTCTCTCCTCTCTCCTCCACCTTGAGACGCGTGGTGAATTTTAAAGCCAGAGCAGAGAGCACGCGGCCTACACACTCACGTGAAGACTAACTACCTGCCAGTCAAAGGACACACACTCACGTGAAGACAAAGGCCCCAAGTAATGTATGTTGCAGCCAGGTGACAATAGGGCTGAGTAGCAGTGGAATATTCAGACTCTAACACTATAAGGTGATACCTCACTATGTCTGATACTCCTCCTCCATAAATGCTTATTCAGTCTGTAGACTATTTGTTCTTGTACTCGATATTACTCCACACACACACACACACACACACACACACACATCCAATAAACAGACCGGTAGTGGAATCATGGCCTTATCAGTCACACAGCGCACGAGACCATTATCTAACGTCTAAAGGAAATGAACAAAAAAACGCCCCTCCTCCTTTTGCCCTTTCTCTCCTTCATTCGCCCTCCTCTGGCAGCAGCAGGTGTTATTAGGCTACTACAGACCTTCAGGTCTCCTCTAGGTGGTGATTGTAAATTGTAATTACCTCCGGGCCCCAGAGAACGCGACACGGCCCAGATAGGGGGACACTAGTAAAGGGTATTGCACTGGACAACCCTGCAAATCACGCATCACGCCTCCACAACACGTGGGATAGATTACTCCTAATACATGTCTATTTCTTTCCCTTCTTCACCCAGACATTGGTCCCCCCTCCCATCTCTTTCATAAACGAATCCATAACGCGTAGCTTTTCTGACAAATGTCGGCGTCTGAAGAGGAACGGATATCCTAGCCTCTTCCACACACACACTTGGTCATCATTCTGGATGCTGTTGTGACCTTGTGTTTGGTTGTCCTTTACTAGTGGATAGATGTCAAAATACCAAAGGACACGAACCGTCGGCAGGGAGACATCTATACCTAACAACAAGTAGCTATTCTAGCATACATTCATAAAGCATTGCACTGAAGAAAAACGGAAGGGTAGTTTATAAATAACGCTGACATGATATCTTACAGGAGTAACCCAGAGTCCTACAATGACAAACATTAACATCAGGCCGGATCATTATTAATATCAATGACAATAGGTTGTAGCCTACAAGATGCCCTACAGATGTCCGAGACAATGACCCTCAACTTATCCCCAACACATAACAACAATAACCATAACAGTATCGTAAAATAGAGCGGGTTAACCCCGTCCCCGTATGCAAATACACACCTTGAAACTGAGGAGTGCTGCTCGCAAAGAGTGGATACATTCTTAAAATATTCTTACCTTTGCTATTGTTCTCTTCCCTATTCAAATACATGGCTATAAATTCACTCCTGGGCTATCTGACGGCGTTGTGTCAATGGTAATGATGAGTGTTATTCCTCTTGCCGGCTGGAGAACACGCACAACTCCTCTCTGATTGCGGGTTTCGTTGTAGCTGTTTATTGTCTTGTTGCTCGGCGAGAGTACGTGCACGAGCGTGCTTCACTATCCTCTCCTCCTCCCAGTCGGTGCGTTCGCTTCGAGCAGGTAGCGAGTCAGCTGTCAGCCTCTCTCTCTCTCTCTCTCTCTCTCTCTCTCTCTCTGTGTGTTTCTTTCTTTCTCTCCGTGACGCTCAGAAACAGCGGGTAGTAGTAAAGAGTGTTCTTAAAGAGTCTTGGGATGGCAGCCGGGATGGAAGCGCTCATGTGCTGGTCGCCAATGGTTCCTAATGCCTTTGATGTCTTCTAATAAAATTCATCTTTGTGGATATTATACATCTAGTATTTAGCAAAGTTCATTGCTCCTGGCTCCTATTCCAATCGTACAAAACATCATAGGCAACAAAACAGGGTGTTAATGGGTTGAAGTGATGGTTCAGTTGTGTGGTTGTGTAATGGGTTAAAGTGATGGTTCAGTTGTGTGGTTGTGTAATGGGTTAAAGTGATGGTTCAGTTGTGTGGTTGTGTAATGGGTTAAAGTGATGGTTCAGTTGTGTGGTTGTGTAATGGGTTAAAGTGATGGTTCAGTTGTGTGGTTGTGTAATGGGTTAAAGTGATGGTTCAGTTGTGTGGTTGTGTAATGGGTTAAAGTGATGGTTCAGTTGTGTGGTTGTGTAATGGGTTAAAGTGATGGTTCAGTTGTGTGGTTGTGTAATGGGTTAAAGTGATGGTTCAGTTGTGTGGTTGTGTAATGGGTTAAAGTGATGGTTCAGTTGTGTGGTTGTGTAATGGGTTAAAGTGATGGTTCAGTTGTGTGGTTGTGTAATGGGTTAAAGTGATGGTTCAGTTGTGTGGTTGTGTAATGGGTTAAAGTGATGGTTCAGTTGTGTGGTTGTGTAATGGGTTAAAGTGATGGTTCAGTTGTGTGGTTGTGTAATGGGTTAAAGTGATGGTTCAGTTGTGTGGTTGTGTAATGGGTTAAAGTGATGGTTCAGTTGTGTGGTTGTGCAATGGGTTAAAGTGATGGTTCAGTTGTGTGGTTGTGTAATGGGTTAAAGTGATGGTTCAGTTGTGTGGTTGTGTAATGGGTTAAAGTGATGGTTCAGTTGTGTGGTTGTGTAATGGGTTGAAGTGATGGTTCAGTTGTGTGGTTGTGCAATGGGTTAAAGTGATGGTTCAGTTGTGTGGTTGTGTAATGGGTTAAAGTGATGGTTCAGTTGTGTGGTTGTGTAATGGGTTAAAGTGATGGTTCAGTTGTGTGGTTGTGTAATGGGTTGAAGTGATGGTTCAGTTGTGTGGTTGTGTAATGGGTTAAAGTGATGGTTCAGTTGTGTGGTTGTGTAATGGGTTAAAGTGATGGTTCAGTTGTGTGGTTGTGTAATGCCTAAGCATCATTAAAATGGTATTTCAAAATACTTTTTTTAAAAGGACTATTGCATTGAAGTGGGGTCCCCAATGTTAGCGGACAGGTGGTCCCCTCACCTTCAACCTAATCATAACCAGGTATGGCGTGCTGCATGCCAACCAAGGCCGGCATGCCAACCAAGGCCGGCTGATCAAATGCAAATTATAAGAGCAGAATCAGAATGGATCCTCCAGCCGCCAATGACTCTGGAGAACATGTTTTAGGGAGAAGGCAAGGTTTAGGCAGTTCCACATTTTTTATGTTTAAATTCTGTCAACTTACGGAATCTTGAGGGAGGTGGAATATTGAGGGAGTTGGAATCTTGAGGGAGGTGGAATCTTGAGGGAGGTGAAATCTGGAGGGAGGTGGAATCTTGAGGGAGGTGGAATCTTGAGGGAGGTGGAATCTTGAGGGAGTTGGAATATTGAGGGAGGTGAAATCTTGAGGGAGTTGGAATATTGAGGGAGGTGAAATCTTGAGGGAGGTGAAATCTTGAGGGAGGTGGAATCTGGAGGGAGGTGGAATCTTGAGGGAGGTGAAATCTTGAGGGAGGTGGAATCTTGAGGGAGGTGGAATCTTGAGGGAGGTGAAATCTTGAGGGAGGTGGAATCTTGAGGGAGGTGGAATCTTGAGGGAGGTGAAATCTTGAGGGAGGTGAAATCTTGAGGGAGTTGGAATATTGAGGGAGGTGAAATCTTGAGGGAGGTGAAATCTTGAGGGAGGTGGAATCAAACAATACACTACTGTAAAGTGGGCTTATGGATCCTGCCGTCTGTTGGGGTCTGGCCACAGGATCTCATCAACATCACAAGCAATGTCTTCTCTCACTAAGCATCAGGGAAAATATCCCCTTGTGTGCTGAATCCATCCCTGGATTGACCTCACCTCAATGTCTCCGCAGGCCTGTTCCATTGCCTGCAGTAGAGGCATACGGGCATGTGGTTGGCGGTCATATACGCGCCATCTCCAATTATATTACGTCCCCGTCGTCTGTTTTTGCTAAGGTTGAATCCAGCCTCGTCAATGTAAATACATTCATGCGGCTGGGCAGCTCCATCCATGTCCACCCCCAGTAGGTCTTCTAGCCATTCTGTAGAAAAATGCAAACACAAATTGTTCTTGTTTGCTTCTTTGTTTACAGTACTGTGTATACTGAACATTACTGTATTTACCATACACAGTACTGAAACATCTCAACACGTTATCACGGTATGTTTCACAAAACTACCACCTTTGTTGAAAAAGGAGCATTAGCCACCCTGGAATACAATACATGTGATACAGTAACGTGATATGGTACAGTACTGTAAATACTCTAGATACAGTCTGAGTAGAGTAGAGAGTTGAAGACATACCTGTTTTCCAATTGGAATGTCCTTATTATGGATGAAACTGTGAAACGGCTTAGATTAGGATGGACTCTCTGCCCAGCTTCCCTCATAGTCAGGACATGGTTTATGACATGGTCCACCAAAGTTGCTCTTATGTCATCTGAAATAATGGTCCTTGCGTGGCCTCTTCGACCACGTCCTCCTCTCTCTCTCTGTCACTTGTGTATGTGTGAGTGTGTGTGTGTGTGTGTGTGTGTATGTGTGTGTATGTGTGTGTGTGTGTGTGTGTGTGTGTGTGTGTGTGTGTGTGTGTGTGTGTGTGTGTGTGTGTGTATGTGTGTGTGTGTGTGTGTGTATGTGTGTGTGTGTATGTGTGTGTGTGTGTATGTGTGTGTGTGTGTGTGTATGTGTGTGTGTGTGTCCAGTGTGTGTGTATGTGTGTGTGTGTGTATGTGTGTGTGTCCAGTGTGCGTGTATGTGTGTGTGTATGTGTGTGTGTCCAGTGTGTGTGTGTATGTGTGTGGGTCCAGTGTGTGTGTATGTGTGTGGGTCCAGTGCACCCCCACAACATGATGCTGCCACCCTCGTGCTTCACGGTTGGGATGGTGTTCTTTGGCTTGCAAGCCTCCCCCTTTTTCCTCCAAACATAACGATGGTCATTATGGCCAAACAGTTCTATTTTTGTTTCATCAGACCAGAGGACATTTCTCCAAAAAGTATGATCTTTGTCCCCATGTGCAGTTGCAAACCGTAGTCTGGCTTTTTTATGGCGGTTTTGGAGCAGTGGCTTCTTCCTTGCTGAGCAGCCTTTTGTCGATATAGGACTCGTTTTACTGTGGATGTAGATACTTTTGTACCTGTTTCCTCCAGCATTCTCACAAGGTCCTTTGCTGTTGTTCTGGGATTGATTTGCACAGGTCATGGCTGATTTCTTTTGATTTTCTCATTACGTCGAGCAAAGAGGCACTGAGTTTGAAAGTAGGCCTTGAAATACATCCACAGGTACACCTCCAATTGACTCAAATTATGTCAATTAGCCTATCAGAAGCTTCTAAAGCCATGACATAATTTTCTTGAATTTTCAATGCTGTTTAAAGGCACAGTCAACTTAGTGTATGTTAACTTCTGACCCACTGGAATTGTGATATAGTGAATTATAAGTGAAATAATCTGTCTGTAAACAATTGTTGGAAGAATTACTTGTGTCATGCACAAAGTAGATGTCCTAACTGACTTGCCAAAACTATAGTTGTATGTAAACTTCCGACTTCAACTGTACTTTTGTTTCAAAGTAGATTTGTTTAAGACTACAGAGAAACACTCTGTGTGACCCTGATTTAGCCCACTGCAGTAAAATGTTAAATAATATCCTTCTCTTAGTTTATACCAAGGCTAACAATTCAATAAGATGAGAGTCGAGCAGTTTTGTAGATGGAAATGATTTGGGTAATTGCATATAAAAATATAATTCTAGTCAGCAAAGCAATTTGCCAACAAGCAGGATCTTGTTGTTAATAGAGATAGGAATGTCCTGAGCTTCAGAAGACGTTCTCCTTGCAGCCAGGTGTCAGTGTGATGGGAATAGCTTTTGACTAGCAGAATCTGTATTCTATATTTTGTTCATTTTATGTGGCCACTGTCAGTCTATTCCTAGGCTTGTGTTCCTCCTGTACTCGTCTGTGATCCTGTATCCTCCACTATGTCTGTGTTCCTGTATCCTCCACTATGTCTGTGATCCTGTATCTTCCACTATGTCTGTGATCCTGTATCCTCCACTATGTCTGTGTTCCTGTATCCTCCACTATGTCTGTGTTCCTGTATCCTCCACTATGTCTGTGTTCCTGTATCCTCCACTATGTCTGTGTTCCTGTATCCTCCACTATGTCTGTGATCCTGTATCCTCCACTATGTCTGTGTTCCTGTATCCTCCACTATGTCTGTGTTCCTGTATCCTCCACTATGTCTGTGTTCCTGTATCCTCCACTATGTCTGTGATCCTGTATCCTCAACTATGTCTGTGTTCCTGTATCCTCCACTATGTCTGTGATCCTGTATCCTCCACTATGTCTGTGTTCCTGTATCCTCCACTATGTCTGTGTTCCTGTATCCTCCACTATGTCTGTGATCCTGTATCCTCAACTATGTCTGTGTTCCTGTATCCTCCACTATGTCTGTGATCCTGTATCCTCCACTATGTCTGTGTTCCTGTATCCTCCACTATGTCTGTGATCCTGTATCCTCCACTATGTCTGTGTTCCTGTATCCTCCACTATGTCAGTGATCCTGTATCCTCCACTATGTCTGTGATCCTGTATCCTCCACTATGTCTGTGTTCCTGTATCCTCCACTATGTCAGTGATCCTGTATCCTCCACTATGTCAGTGATCCTGTATCCTCCACTATGTCTGTGTTCCTGTATCCTCCACTATGTCAGTGATCCTGTATCCTCCACTATGTCTGTGATCCTGTATCCTCCACTATGTCTGTGTTCCTGTATCCTCCACTATGTCTGTGTTCCTGTATCCTCCACTATGTCTGTGTTCCTGTATCCTCCACTATGTCTGTGTTCCTGTATCCTCCACTATGTCTGTGATCCTGTATCCTCCACTATGTCTGTGTTCCTGTATCCTCCACTATGTCTGTGTTCCTGTATCCTCCACTATGTCTGTGTTCCTGTATCCTCCACTATGTCTGTGATCCTGTATCCTCCACTATGTCTGTGTTCCTGTATCCTCCACTATGTCTGTGATCCTGTATCCTCCACTATGTCTGTGATCCTGTATCCTCCACTATGTCTTTGTTCCTGTATCCTCCACTATGTCTGTGATCCTGTATCCTCCACTATGTCTGTGATCCTGTATCCTCCACTATGTCTGTGTTCCTGTATCCTCCACTATGTCTGTATTCCTGTATCCTCCACTATGTCTGTGATCCTGTATCCTCCACTATGTCTGTGTTCCTGTATCCTCCACTATGTCTGTGTTCCTGTATCCTCCACTATGTCTGTGATCCTGTATCCTCCACTATGTCTGTGTTCCTGTATCCTCCACTATGTCTGTGATCCTGTATCCTCCACTATGTCTGTGATCCTGTATCCTCCACTATGTCTGTGTTCCTGTATCCTCCACTATGTCTGTGATCCTGTATCCTCCACTATGTCAGTTACAGTCTCCATCTTTCTCCATACCTATATATAGCTTCTCCTCTTGAAAAACTTAACTCCCATTGATTTAGTGGCCTATATTCACATGACCACCCTCCTCTCTCTCTGTCCCTCGGCTCCTTCCATCCATGGTCCTCCTCTCTCTCTGTCCCTCGGCTCCTTCCATCCATGGTCCTCCTCTCTCTCTGTCCCTCGGCTCCTTCCATCCATGGTCCTCCTCTCTCTCTGTCCCTCGGCTCCTTCCATCCATGGTCTCCTCTCTTTCTACTCCTCTTACTCAGACACCTTCCCATCTCCTTTTCACCTCCCTCTCTCCCTTCCTCTCTCTCTCTCCCCCTCTCGTTTTCTCTCCCTCTCCCTCTCACACTCTCTCTCTCTCTCTCTCTCTCCTGCTAGAAAGCAAAACAGGCTAATAATAGTTTAGGGTGGAGGCTTAGTGAAGACATGAGACACATGGAAGGGAGAGAGGGATCTGCATATTTCTTTATTTAAAATACCCTCCTGATATTACAGACACACATAATAAACCCTGTGTGTGTGTGTGTGTGTGTGTGTGTGTGTGTGTGTGTGTGTGTGTGTGTGTGTGTGTGTGTGTGTGTGTGTGTGTGTGTGTGTGTGTGTGTGTGTGTGTGTAGGTAGAAAACATAAACTGATGAACACCTGATTATTATCACTCCAGAGACAGAGAGCAGACTCTTGGTGGTGGTGATGGTGGTGGTGATGGTGTTGGTTGTGATGGTGGTGGTGGTGATGGTGTTGGTGTGGTGTTGGTTGTGATGGTGGTGGTGGTGATGGTGTTGGTGATGGTGTTGGTTGTGATGGTGGTGGTGGAGGGATGGTGTTGGTTTTGGTGTGGGTTAAGATGGTGGTGGTGGTGATGGTGTTTTCTCTCTCTCTCTCTTTTCCCTCTTTCTCCTTCTCTCCTTCTCTCTCTCTCTCTCTCTCTCTCTATCTCTCTGTGGGCTGGGCAGGAGGGATGCTGTTGTCCCTCTCATGTCTTTGATGAGGTTGGGTGCTGCATCCCTCCTCTCCTCTCCTCTCCTCTCCTCTCCTCTCCTCTCCTCTCCTCTCCTCTCCTCTCCTCTCCTCTCCTCTCCTCTCCTCTCCTCTCCTCTCCTCTCCTCTCCTCTCCTCTCCTCTCCTCTCCTCTTCTCTCCTGTAGCGGTGACTGTGATGACTGTGGGGCTGTTATTCTAAGAGAACTCTCCTCCTCCTCCTTCTCCACTTCCTCTTCCTCTCAGGCTCAATAAGAAGCAAGCTGTTACCTCTCATTAATCTCAATATGCCACAATCACTTTTTCACAGAAGAAAAAAGGGGGAAAATTGACATTCACAAAACAAGATGATTCGAGATGAACAAGATGATTCAAGATGAACAAGATGATTCAAGATTAGCAAGACTTTTATTTTTTTCAGTCTCGCCATTTATTTTTGTTCTCTTGCCTCTGCTTCTCTGAAACGTATGTATTTTAATGAGAAAATCAATTAGTAATCACAAGTCTTTCATTTGAAATGTTTTAATCATGCACAATTCATGTATGTATGAATGATTGGCTATGGGGAAATGAATTGGAGCATAGCTAAGATGTCAGTTTTGTGGTTAATTATCTTCAGAATGGCAGTGTACATAGCTACAGGTGAAGTTGTGTTTTGTAAAAATGCTAAGTGTTTTACTGTACTGATCAACACACCACTTAATGTTGATGAAGTGAATTCATTAGCTAATTATTTGAACAGAAAGCCACAGCTCACCTTGCTGGAATAGGTTGTGTGGAAGCTACACTAAGCACTGTGAGTGTTTGGGTCTACTTAGTCCAACTGTGGCGCAACACTGCCATCTAGTGGTTATACTATGTAAGAATGGTCTCTTGGCACACGTGCATTTTGGGTGTAGCTTAATAATGACTACAATATTGATGTCATAAAGTAGAGTCATGTATACAGACGAGGTGACGCAAGTATGAATAAAAAAATATATAAGAATAGTTTGCTTCTTCTTCTTCATCATCTTCATCTTCTTCTTCTTCGTTGGGGTTTTATGGCAGTGTGCATAGTGGTATTAGGTGCATTACCGCGACCCACTGGCTGGAGTGTCATGAGACTATGGATGTGTTATAGATTCTGCAATAATGAGTGAAGGAAATACATTATTGCTAAGTGAATTTCAGCTTGTTCTGGACGGGTTTTCAGTAAATTGGAGGGGGTGAAGCTAATTCCCAGGGACCGTTCTTCTGAGCGTTTGCCTTTGATGTTCGTAGGTTTGACAGTGAAGGAGGAGGTGATCTGTGGATTCTGCTGCTGGACAGTTGGGACATGAGCCAGTGTTGTGTTTCCTATGTTTTGGAGAGACTGGCTGAGGCCGTTGTGTCCTGTTCCAGACCGGTGACTCTGGTTTCTGATCGCCTTCAGATTCCTTATCGGTTTTGGTTGATTGAAACCAGTGGGTGGATTGAGTATAGAGGCCTTTTCTCCTTCTGTCCATCCCTTCTGTCCATCCCTTCTGACACTTTTTATTCTGATGAGTGACTTCATTTCAGATTTTGACATTGGAACTATGATGTAGATGTTACCAGGTAACATTGGAACTATGATGAAGATGTTACCAGGTAACATTGGAACTATGATGTAGATGTTACCAGGTAACATTGGAACTATGATGTAGATGTTACCAGGTAACATTGGAACTATGATGTAGATGTTACCAGGTAACATTGGAACTATGATGAAGTGGTTGTTATTGTAGAGCTCCTTTGCCCATCTTAATCTTTTCTTTTTATTGGCCAGTCTGAGATATGGCTTTTTCTTTACAACTCTGCCAGTGAAGAGGCGACTCCAACTCATTGCCCCCTATGAGTACCTGGTTAGACATCTCATTGCCCCACATGAGTACCTGGTTAGACATCTCATTGCCCCACATGAGTACCTGGTTAGACATCTCATTGCCCCCCATGAGTACCTGGTTAGACATCTCATTGCCCCACATGAGTACCCGGTTAAACATCTCATTGCCCCACATGAGTACCTGGTTAGACATCTCATTGCCCCACATGAGTACCCGGTTAAACATCTCATTTCCCCACATGAGTACCTGGTTAGACATCTCATTGCCCCACATGAGTACCTGGTTAGACATCTCATTGCCCCACATGAGTACCTGGTTAGACATCTCATTGCCCCACATGAGTACCTGGTTAGACATCTCATTGCCCCACATGAGTACCTGGTTAGACATCTCATTGCCCCACATGAGTACCTGGTTAGACATCTCATTGCCCCACATGAGTACCTGGTTAGACATCTCATTGCCCCACATGAGTACCTGGTTAGACATCTCATTGCCCCACATGAGTACCTGGTTAGAAATCTCATTGCATTTAGAGCTTTTTTACATTCTAGTATTATTTGTTCTATGTGCTGTTTCCTTGTGAGTGTGCTTTCAAACCACATCCCTAAATATTAAATTACTGGACCTTGTTCAAGGGTGTGTCCATATAATGACAGAGACATGTTCGCTTGAATGCTCTTCCTGGTGAAGAAGATGGACTGTTTTAAGTACAGAAACACAGAAACACCTTGTTATGGAACTCTTCCTATTTGTCTCTATGGAAACAGCACCTGTTACCAACCCTTTTTTTCTCACTACCTGTATGTTATAGGAAAATAGTCATTACCCACTGTGGATTTATCTAGGACTTCACATATACATATTCCTGCTAACCTTCTTGACACCAATGTGAGGTCTATACTAGACATGGTTGAGCTGGCTACATTAATTTGGGTGCCTGAGCCGTCATTTAGTCAGACTAAGTCACAGGACTCCATGACATCCGCCGCTATCCTACCGTTGCCATCTGTTGCCAACCTTCCCCACAGAGTGTTCTTCCAGTGAAAGATTCATACATGCGCTGTAAAGGTTTACCACCACCAACGTACCTACACTGGGGGCCAAAGGTTTGGAATATTACACATTCAAGGGTTTTTCTTTATTTGCACTATTTTTGACATTGTAGAATAAAAGTAAAGACATCAAAACTACGAAATAACACATATGGAATCATGTAGTAACCAAAACAGTGTTAAACAAATCAGAATATATTGTCTATTTGAGATTCTTCAAAGTAGCCACCCTTTGCCTTGATGACAGCGTTGCACACTCATGACATTCTCTACATGATTCCATATGTGTTATTTCATAGTTTTGATGTCTTCACTTTTATTCTACAATGTAAAAAATAGTGCAAATAAAGAAAAACCCTTGAATGAGTAATATTCCAAACTTTTGGCCCCCCCCTCCTGGCACCTCAGGAAACCCAGGAGGCAGCCTGGCCAGCATCTCCATCAACCTCTACTGCACCTCAGGAAACCCAGGAGGCAGCCTGGCCAGCATCTCCATCAACCTCTACTGCACCTCAGGAAACCCAGGAGGCAGCCTGGCCAGCATCTCCATCAACCTCTACTGCACCTCAGGAAACCCAGGAGGCAGCCTGGCCAGCATCTCCATCAACCTCTACTGCACCTCAGGAAACCCAGGAGGCAGCCTGGCCAGCATCTCCATCAACCTCTACTGCACCTCAGGAAACCCAGGAGGCCGCCTGGCCAGCATCTCCATCAACCTCTACTGCACCTCAGGAAACCCAGGAGGCCGCCTGGCCAGCATCTCCATCAACCTCTACTGCACCTCAGGAAACCCAGGAGGCAGCCTGGCCAGCATCTCCATCAACCTCTACTGCACCTCCTACAAGGCCTTGTATGGTGAGGACATACTTCAATCTGATGTGACAATAAAATGAATTGATATAAACTCTGCATTGTATTGTATCTGTATTGTATTGGCATTGTATTGGTATTGGTATTAGTATTGTATTGGTATTTTATTTCCATTGTATTGGAATTGGTATTGTATTGGCATTGTATCTATTGTATTTGTTTTGAATTGGTATTGGTATTGTATTTGTATTGTATTGTTTTAGTATCGTAATGTATGGGTATTGTATTGTATTGGTATTGGTATGGTATTGATATTGTATTGGTATTGGCATTGGTATGGTATTGCATCGGTATTGTATTGGTTTTGTATTGGTATTGTTATTGTATTGGTATAGTATTGTATTTGTACTGTATTGTAATTGTTATTGTATTTGTATTGTATTGGTATTGTAATGTATTGGTATTGTATCTGTATTGTAAATGTATTGTATTGGTATTTGTATTGTATTGTAATTTGTATTGTATTGTATTGGTATTGGTATTGGTATTGGTATTGTATTGTATTGGTATTGTATCTGTATTGTATTAGCATTGTATTGGTATTGTATTGGTATTGTATTGGTATTGTATTGGTATTGTATTGGTATTGTATTTGTATTGTATTGGTATTGTATTGGTATTGTATTGGTATTGTATTGGTATTAGTATTGTATTGGTATTGTAATTTATTGGTATTGTATCTGTATTGTATTGTATTGTATTGTATTTGTATTGTATTGTATCAGTATTGGTATTGTATTGTGTTGCACTGGTATAGTATTGCATTGGTATTGTATTGGTATTGATATTGTACTGTCCCTGACCTCTGTATTGTCCCTGTCTCTGATTTGTCCAGTATGTACTGTCCCTGACCTCTGTATTGTCCCTGTCTCTGGTCTGTCCAGTATGTACTGTCCCTGACCTCTGTATTGTCCCTGTCTCTGGTTTGTCCAGTATGTACTGTCCCTGACCTCTGTATTGTCCCTGTCTCTGGTCTGTCCAGTATGTACTGTCCCTGACCTCTGTATTGTCCCTGCCTGTTGTTTCTGTGATGCACACTGGTATTTCACCTAATAGATATGGGAGTTTGTGAAAATGTGATTTGTTTTAAAATTATTTTGGGGTCTGTGTAAGCTCTCGCTCACTTCAATATTTTGTCTTGCCCATTCACCCTCTGAATGGCACACATACACAATCCATGTCTCAATTATCTCAAGGCTTAAAAATCCTTCTTTAACCTGTCTCCTCCCCTTCATCTACACTGATTGAAGTGGATTTAACAAGTGACATCAATAAGGGATCATAGCTTTCACATGGATTCACCTGTTCAGTCTGTGTAATGGGAAGAGCAGGTGTCCTTAATGTTTTATGTATTCAGTGTAGAGCTATTAGCAGCGCTATTTAGTGGATTTGATTGATTTTGGTTGATTTTGAGTTTACTAACATTCTCCATCAAGAATATGAGCAAAATGGATTATTGACAATGGAAAAGGTGGACATTTTTCCCTTATTGATGTCATATAAATTTCTACATTGAATATCAATCTTTCCGGAGGCCATTTTGGCTATGTTTTTCCGTGATAGGTCGCCACTGTGACAACCTGGTCCAATTTGGGTCCCGAGGCAAAATCCCTGCTGTAAATAAGCTGTCTACTCCTGAACCTGGTAACCAGGTTAGGGTTAGTCATTAGGGTTAGCAGTGTGGTAAAGGGTTAAGGTTAGGTTATGAAAATCTGCTTTTATGACATTGTGGCTGCCTCCAGAACACGAGTCATCCTGATAAACGAGAGAGAGGCTGTATTTGTAAACGTTTGTTGTCAGGCTGACTCATTCACACAGCATCAGTGTCATGGAGCTATCACATGGCAGGAGAGAGAAGCAAGCTGCCTTGCACATGCGCAGAAATCTGCCTGCGCCCCAAGTGGCCATAAGGCTCTGGTCAGAAGTAGTGCACCACATAGGGAAAAGGGTAGCATTTGGCACGCAGACTTTATTTAGATTCACATAATGGTACACTATCAACAACTGAGCCACACAGTATACTATTGTAGGGCTCTCATAGCTGAAAAAATATTGTTTTATTTACACAAGCCTTTAGGATTCATCCTTAACAGACCGGACCTGAAAACCCTGTCACACACACCGTCTGACCCCTCGCGCCTCCTCACTCATTACCAGACCGGACCTGAAAACCCTGTCACACACACCGTCTGACCCCTCGCGCCTCCTCACTCATTACCAGACCGGACCTGAAAACCCTGTCACACACACCGTCTGACCCCTCGCGCCTCCTCACTCATTACCAGACCGGACCTGAAAACCCTGTCACACACACCGTCTGACCCCTCGCGCCTCCTCACTCATTACCAGACCGGACCTGAAAACCCTGTCACACACACCGTCTGACCCCTCGCGCCTCCTCACTCATTACCAGACCGGACCTGAAAACCCTGTCACACACAACGTCTGACCCCTCGCGCCTCCTCACTCGTTACCAGACCGGACCTGAAAACCCTGTCACACACCATCTGACCCCTCGCGCCTCCTCACTCATTACCAGACCGGACCTGAAAACCCTGTCACACACACCGTCTGACCCCTCGCGCCTCCTCACTCATTACCAGACCGGACCTGAAAACCCTGTCACACACACCGTCTGACCCCTCG
The DNA here is from genome assembly GCA_023634145.1 of Thymallus thymallus. NCBI lineage: Eukaryota > Metazoa > Chordata > Actinopteri > Salmoniformes > Salmonidae > Thymallus > Thymallus thymallus. The sequence goes on from CM042392.1 coordinate 35,161,292, forward strand.
CGCCTCCTCACTCATTACCAGACCGGACCTGAAAACCCTGTCACACACCATCTGACCCCTCGCGCCTCCTCACTCATTACCAGACCGGACCTGAAAACCCTGTCACACACACCGTCTGACCCCTCGCGCCTCCTCACTCATTACCAGACCGGACCTGAAAACCCTGTCACACACCATCTGACCCCTCGCGCCTCCTCACTCATTACCAGACCGGACCTGAAAACCCTGTCACACACACCGTCTGACCCCTCGCGCCTCCTCACTCATTACCAGACCGGACCTGAAAACCCTGTCACACACCATCTGACCCCTCGCGCCTCCTCACTCATTACCAGACCGGACCTGAAAACCCTGTCACACACACCGTCTGACCCCTCGCGCCTCCTCACTCATTACCAGACCAAGTCAAAAGGATTCTTGAGCCTGGTTTCCTTTAGCTGTGTCTGGGAAACACCTTAGCTTCTACACCTAGAGATCCTAACCTATCGACAAGGTCTTTAGGGGACAGTTTCCCAGACACAGATTAAGACTAATCCTGGACTAAGAAGCATTTTCAATGGAGATTCTCTGTTTGTTAGTCCAGGACTAGGCCTAATCTGTGTCCGGGAAACCTCTTCAGGTGTTGTACTGAGATCGCTACAATATGTTCCAGGTTCTATGACGGTTCAGGTTCTGTGACGGTTCAGGTTCTGTGACAGTTTAGCGCTGGAGAAGCTAAGAGAAGGCTGGACAAGAGGAGGCGTCCACAAGCACAGGAGCAATGGCTACACTGGGACAGACACAGACAGGTAGAGACAGACTGGGACAGACACAGACAGGTAGAGACAGACTGGGACAGACACAGACAGGTAGAGACAGACTGGGACAGACACAGACAGGTAGAGACAGACTTGGACAGACACAGACAGGTAGAGACAGACTGTGACAGACACAGACAGGTAGAGACAGACTGGGACAGACACAGACAGGTAGAGACAGACTGGGACAGACACAGACAGGTAGAGACAGACTGGGACAGATACAGACAGGTAGAGACAGACTGGGACAGACATGTATGGATACAGGTCCAGGGTTGATATGAAACAGGGGCTCCTACTCTGAGACGCTGTATGGATACAGGTACAGGGTTGATGTTTGTCACAGTGTTTAGCCACCCAGTTAGAGCTTTGGAATGGGTACCTAATCAGACCTGGGTTTAAACACATATTCATAAACATATTCAAAATCTTTCAAACACTTCAGCTGTGCCTGATCTTGCCTACCGTGACAGACCAGCTGATCATATGGAACAAATTATATGCACTAGTGACACAACTGACTAGTATCCCCTTTACAACTGACTAGTATCCCCTTTACCTGTACAACTGACTAGTATCCCCCTTTACAACTGACTAGTATCCCCTTTACCTTTACAACTGACTAGTATCCCCCTTTACCTTTACAACTGACTAGTATCCCCTTTACCTTTACAACTGACTAGTATCCCCTTTACCTTTACAACTGACTAGTATCCCCCTTTACCTTTACAACTGACTAGTATCGCACTTTACCTTTACAACTGACTAGTATCCCCCTTTACCTTTACAACTGACTAGTATCCCCCTTTACCTTTACAACTGACTAGTATCCCCCTTTACCTTTACAACTGACTAGTATCCCCCTTTACCTTTACAACTGACTAGTATCCCCTTTACCTTTACAACTGACTAGTATCCCCCTTTACCTTTACAACTGACTAGTATCGCACTTTACCTTTACAACTGACTAGTATCCCCCTTTACCTTTACAACTGACTAGTATCCCCCTTTACCTTTACAACTGACTAGTATCCCCCTTTACCTTTACAACTGACTAGTATCCCCTTTACCTTTACAACTGACTAGTATCCCCCTTTACCTTTACAACTGACTAGTATCCCCCTTTACCTTTACAACTGACTAGTATCCCCCTTTACCTTTACAACTGACTAGTATCCCCTTTACCTTTACAACTGACTAGTATCCCCTTTACCTTTACAACTGACTAGTATCCCCCTTTACAACTGACTAGTATCACCTTTACCTTTACAACTGACTAGTATCCCTCTTTACCTTTACAACTGACTAGTATCCCCCTTTACCTTTACAACTGACTAGTATCCCCCTTTACCTTTACAACTGACTAGTATCCCCCTTTACCTTTACAACTGACTAGTATCCCCTTTACCTTTACAACTGACTAGTATCCCCCTTTACAACTGACTAGTATCCCCCTTTACCTTTACAACTGACTAGTATCCCCTTTACCTTTACAACTGACTAGTATCCCCTTTACCTTTACAACTGACTAGTATCCCCCTTTACAACTGACTAGTATCCCCCTTTACCTTTACAACTGACTAGTATCCCCCTTTACAACTGACTAGTATCCCCCTTTACCTTTACAACTGACTAGTATCCCCTTTACCTTTACAACTGACTAGTATCCCCTTTACCTTTACAACTGACTAGTATCCCCCTTTACAACTGACTAGTATCCCCCTTTACCTTTACAACTGACTAGTATCCCCCTTTACATTTACAACTGACTAGTATCCCCCTTTACCTTTACAACTGACTAGTATCCCCTTTACCTTTACAACTGACTAGCATCCCCCTTTACCTTTACAACTGACTAGTATCCCCCTTTACCTTTACAACTGACTAGTATCCCCTTTACCTTTACAACTGACTAGTATCCCCTTTACCTTTACAACTGACTAGTATCCCCCTTTACAACTGACTAGTATCCCCCTTTACCTTTACAACTGACTAGTATCCCCCTTTACCTTTACAACTGACTAGTATCCCCTTTACCTTTACAACTGACTAGTATCCCCCTTTACCTTTACAACTGACTAGTATCCCCCTTTACCTTTACAACTGACTAGTATCCCCTTTACCTTTACAACTGACTAGTATCCCCTTTACCTTTACAACTGACTAGTATCCCCTTTACAACTGACTAGTATCCCCCTTTACCTTTACAACTGACTAGTATCCCCTTTACCTTTACAACTGACTAGTATCCCCCTTTACATTTACAACTGACTAGTATCCCCCTTTACAACTGACTAGTATCCCCCTTTACCTTTACAACTGACTAGTATCCCCTTTACCTTTACAACTGACTAGTATCCCCCTTTACATTTACAACTGACTAGTATCCCCTTTACAACTGACTAGTATCCCCCTTTACCTTTACAACTGACTAGTATCCCCCTTTACCTTTACAACTGACTAGTATCCCCCTTTACCTTTACAACTGACTAGTATCCCCTTTACCTTTACAACTGACTAGTATCCCCCTTTACCTTTACAACTGACTAGTATCCCCCTTTACCTTTACAACTGACTAGTATCCCCCTTTACCTTTACAACTGACTAGTACCCCCTTTACCTTTACAACTGACTAGTATCCCCCTTTACCTTTACAACTGACTAGTATCCCCTTTACCTTTACAACTGACTAGTATCCCCTTTACCTTTACAACTGACTAGTATCCCCTTTACCTTTACAACTGACTAGTATCCCCTTTACCTTTACAACTGACTAGTATCCCCCTTTACCTTTACAACTGACTAGTATCCCCCTTTACAACTGACTAGTATCCCCTTTACCTTTACAACTGACTAGTATCCCCCTTTACCTTTACAACTGACTAGTATCCCCCTTTACCTTTACAACTGACTAGTATCCCCCTTTACCTTTACAACTGACTAGTATCCCCTTTACCTTTACAACTGACTAGTATCCCCCTTTACAACTGACTAGTATCCCCTTTACCTTTACAACTGACTAGTATCCCCCTTTACCTTTACAACTGACTAGTACCCCCTTTACCTTTACAACTGACTAGTATCCACTTTACCTTTACAACTGACTAGTATCCCCCTTTACCTTTACAACTGACTAGTATCCCCCTTTACAACTGACTAGTATCCCCTTTACCTTTACAACTGACTAGTATCCCCCTTTACCTTTACAACTGACTAGTATCCCCCTTTACCTTTACAACTGACTAGTATCCCCCTTTACCTTTACAACTGACTACTATCCCCCTTTACCTTTATAACTGACTTGTATCCCCTTTACCTTTACAACTGACTAGTATCCCCCTTTACCTTTACAACTGACTAGTATCCCCCTTTACAACTGACTAGTATCCCCTTTACCTTTACAACTGACTAGTATCCCCCTTTACCTTTACAACTGACTAGTATCCCCCTTTACCTTTACAACTGACTAGTATCCCCCTTTACCTTTACAACTGACTAGTATCCCTCTTTACCTTTACAACTGACTAGTATCCCCCTTTACCTTTACAACTGACTAGTATCCCCCTTTACCTTTACAACTGACTAGTATCCCCCTTTACCTTTACAACTGACTAGTATCCCCTTTACCTTTACAACTGACTAGTATCCCCCTTTACCTTTACAACTGACTAGTATCCCCCTTTACCTTTACAACTGACTAGTATCCCCCTTTACCTTTACAACTGACTAGTATCCCCTTTACCTTTACAACTGACTAGTATCCCCCTTTACAACTGACTAGTATCCCCTTTACCTTTACAACTGACTAGTATCCCCCTTTACCTTTACAACTGACTAGTACCCCCTTTACCTTTACAACTGACTAGTATCCACTTTACCTTTACAACTGACTAGTATCCCCCTTTACCTTTACAACTGACTAGTATCCCCCTTTACAACTGACTAGTATCCCCTTTACCTTTACAACTGACTAGTATCCCCCTTTACCTTTACAACTGACTAGTATCCCCCTTTACCTTTACAACTGACTAGTATCCCCCTTTACCTTTACAACTGACTACTATCCCCCTTTACCTTTATAACTGACTTGTATCCCCTTTACCTTTACAACTGACTAGTATCCCCCTTTACCTTTACAACTGACTAGTATCCCCCTTTACCTTTACAACTGACTAGTATCCCCCTTTACCTTTACAACTGACTAGTATCCCCCTTTACCTTTACAACTGACTAGTATCCACCTTTACATTCACAACTGACTAGTATCCCCCTTTACCTTTACAACTGACTAGTATCCCCTTTACCTTTACAACTGACTAGTATCCCCCTTTACAACTGACTAGTATCCCCCTTTACCTTTACAACTGACTAGTATCCACCTTTACATTCACAACTGACTAGTATCCCCCTTTACCTTTACAACTGACTAGTATCCCCCTTTACCTTTACAACTGACTAGTATCACCTTTACCTTTACAACTGACTAGTAACCCCTTTACCTTTACAACTGACTAGTATCCCCCTTTACCTTTACAACTGACTAGTATCCCCCTTTACCTTTACAACTGACTAGTATCCCCCTTTACCTTTACAACTGACTAGTATCACCTTTACCTTTACAACTGACTAGTAACCCCTTTACATTCACAACTGACTAGTATCCCCCTTTACAACTGACTAGTATCCCCCTTTACCTTTACAACTGACTAGTATCCCCCTTTACCTTTACAACTGACTAGCATCCCCCTTTACCTTTACAACTGACTAGTATCCCCTTTACCTTTACAACTGACTAGTATCCCCCTTTACAACTGACTAGTATCCCCCTTTACCTTTACAACTGACTAGTATCCACCTTTACATTCACAACTGACTAGTATCCCCCTTTACCTTTACAACTGACTAGTATCCCCCTTTACCTTTACAACTGACTAGTATCACCTTTACCTTTACAACTGACTAGTAACCCCTTTACCTTTACAACTGACTAGTATCCCCCTTTACCTTTACAACTGACTAGTATCCCCTTTACCTTTACAACTGACTAGTATCCCCCTTTACCTTTACAACTGACTAGTACCCCCTTTACCTTTACAACTGACTAGTATCCACTTTACCTTTACAACTGACTAGTATCCCCCTTTACCTTTACAACTGACTAGTATCCCCCTTTACAACTGACTAGTATCCCCTTTACCTTTACAACTGACTAGTATCCCCCTTTACCTTTACAACTGACTAGTATCCCCCTTTACCTTTACAACTGACTAGTATCCCCCTTTACCTTTACAACTGACTACTATCCCCCTTTACCTTTATAACTGACTTGTATCCCCTTTACCTTTACAACTGACTAGTATCCCCCTTTACCTTTACAACTGACTAGTATCCCCCTTTACCTTTACAACTGACTAGTATCCCCCTTTACCTTTACAACTGACTAGTATCCCCCTTTACCTTTACAACTGACTAGTATCCACCTTTACATTCACAACTGACTAGTATCCCCCTTTACCTTTACAACTGACTAGTATCCCCTTTACCTTTACAACTGACTAGTATCCCCCTTTACAACTGACTAGTATCCCCCTTTACCTTTACAACTGACTAGTATCCACCTTTACATTCACAACTGACTAGTATCCCCCTTTACCTTTACAACTGACTAGTATCCCCCTTTACCTTTACAACTGACTAGTATCACCTTTACCTTTACAACTGACTAGTAACCCCTTTACCTTTACAACTGACTAGTATCCCCCTTTACCTTTACAACTGACTAGTATCCCCCTTTACCTTTACAACTGACTAGTATCCCCCTTTACCTTTACAACTGACTAGTATCACCTTTACCTTTACAACTGACTAGTAACCCCTTTACATTCACAACTGACTAGTATCCCCCTTTACAACTGACTAGTATCCCCCTTTACCTTTACAACTGACTAGTATCCCCCTTTACCTTTACAACTGACTAGCATCCCCCTTTACCTTTACAACTGACTAGTATCCCCTTTACCTTTACAACTGACTAGTATCCCCCTTTACAACTGACTAGTATCCCCCTTTACCTTTACAACTGACTAGTATCCACCTTTACATTCACAACTGACTAGTATCCCCCTTTACCTTTACAACTGACTAGTATCCCCCTTTACCTTTACAACTGACTAGTATCACCTTTACCTTTACAACTGACTAGTAACCCCTTTACCTTTACAACTGACTAGTATCCCCCTTTACCTTTACAACTGACTAGTATCCCCCTTTACCTTTACAACTGACTAGTATCCCCCTTTACCTTTACAACTGACTAGTATCCCCTTTACCTTTACAACTGACTAGTATCCCCCTTTACAACTGACTAGTATCCCCCTTTACCTTTACAACTGACTAGTATCCCCTTTACCTTTACAACTGACTAGTATCCCCCCTTTACCTTTACAACTGACTAGTATCCCCCCTTTACCTTTACAACTGACTAGTATCCCCCTTTACCTTTACAACTGACTAGTATCCCCTTTACCTTTACAACTGAATAGTATCCCCTTTACCTTTACAACTGACTAGTATCCCCCTTTACCGTTACAACTGACTAGTATCCTCCTTTACCTTTACAACTGACTAGTATCCCCCTTTACAACTGACTAGTATCCCCCTTTACAACTGACTAGTATTGTCACGTTCGGGTGTGTAGAGAGACCAAGGCGCAGCGTATCGATAGTTCGACATCGTTTATTAATGAATAAACTATACAGGATGCGAACTATTCAAAATAACAAATGCAATATAATATAAGGAACACACGTAGCACGAACACGGGACATACAACATAACAATGAACCACGCCAAGGGAGTGGAACATAGACAATTAAGTAGGGTCCCTAATTAGAGGTAATGCATAGCAGCTGCCTCTAATTAGGGATCCCACACACAACACCACACAGACGTAGAAATACTAGATCTGCCAGACTCTGACCATAGAACTATAGAGAAGCAAAGCTTCTCTATGGCCAGAGCCTGACAGTACCCCCAAAGGGGTGGACTCCCGGCCGCAAGAAAAACAAACACAAAAACATGAGGGAAGGGTTAGGGAGGGAAAAACATCAAACAATAACCATCGCCGGTGGCGGTTCCGGCCCCGGCGAAGTGGATGTCTTCCTCCTCATTTCTACTGGGCCCGGACTGGGCCCCGGTGTGGCTGGCGATTCAGGCCATTTAAAGGGGCAACCCACTGGTCCTGGAAATGACCATGGTGGGGCAAAAGGTTCAGGCCATGGAGCGGGGCAAATAACCGGGCCAGGACTGGGCACCGGTGTGGCAGGCGACTCCGGCCATATAAAGGGGCAACCCACCGGTCCTGGAAATGACCATGGTGGGGCAAAAGGCTCAGGCCATGGAGCGGGGCAAATAACCAGGCCAGGACTGCGCACCGGTGTGGCAGGCGACTCCGGCCATATAAAGGGGCAACCCACCGGTCCTGGAAATAGCAATGGTGGGTCAAAAAGTTCAGGCCATGGAGCGGGGCAAATAACCGGGCCAGGACTGAGCACCGGTGTGGCAGGCGACTCCGGCCTTTCAATCATCACGGGAGGCTCCGGGCTGTCGAGCGTCACGGGAGGCTCCGGGCTGTTGAGCGTCACGGGAGGCTCCGGGCTGTCGAGCGTCACGGGAGGCTCCGGGCTGTCGAGCGTCACGGGAGGCTCCGGGCTGTCGACCTTCACGGGAGACTCCGGGCTGGCGACCATCGCGGGAGGCTCCGGGCTTTCGACCATCGCGGGAGGCTCCGGGCTTTCGACCATCGCGGGAGGCTCCGGGCTGTCGACCATCACGGGAGGCTCCGGGCTGATGAGGCGCACCGACGGTCTGGTGCGTGGAGCCGGCACTGGAGGTACCTGGCTGGGCACACGCACTGGAGGTCGAGTGCGGGGAGTCGGCACGGGACGTACCGGACTGGAGACGCGCACTTGAAGCTTGGTGCGTGGAGTCGGCACTGGTGGCACCGGACTAATAACACGCACCTCAGGGCTAGTGCGGGGAGCAGGCACAGGACGTACCTGACTGGAGACACGCACTGGAAGCCTGGTGCGTGGAGTCGGCACTGGTGGCACCGGACTAATGACACGCACCTTGGGGCGAGTGCGGGGAGCAGGCACATGACGTACCTGACTGGAGACGCGCACTGGAAGCCTGGTGCGTGGAGTCGGCACTGATGGCACCGGACTGATGACACGCAACTCAGGGCTAGTGCGGGGAGCAGGCACAGGACGTACCTGACTGGAGACGCGCACTGGAAGCCTGGTGCGTGGAGTCGGCACTGATGGCACCGGACTGATGACACGCACCTCAGGGCGAGTGCGGGGAGAAGGCACAGGACGTATCGGACTGGAGAGGCGCACTGGAGTGTAGCAGACAGCCGAACCCAGACTAGGCACCGGTGGAGCGGACTGTTCTTTCACGGGAGTGGAGTAGGTGACTGGACACAAATTATTCCATTCCGACATTTCCCGTTCCACCTCTTCCGCGATCTCCCACATCTCCTCCAAAACGTCTCCAAAATGTCTCTCCAGATAATCCTCCTCTTCAACACTTTGCGCCCCCCATTTATATTTAGGGCACAGTGTATCCCACATGGATAGTGGTACTGGCGCGTCCTCTTCAAACCCAGACCACCCCCATAGCCCCCCCCCGAAATTTTCCTGGGGTTGACTACGGGCTCCTTTACCTCGATAACGCCGTTTTCTTTTCTTCTCCTTTGCTCCAGTTTTACGCTGCTTGGTTGGGTGGTGGTTAATTCTGTCACGTTCGGGTGTGTAGAGAGACCAAGGCGCAGCGTATCCATAGTTCGACATCGTTTATTAATGAATAAACTATACAGGATGCGAACTATTCAAAATAACAAATGCAATATAATATAAGGAACACACGTAGCACGAACACGGGACATACAACATAACAATGAACCACGCCAAGGGAGTGGAACATAGACAATTAAGTAGGGTCCCTAATTAGAGGTAATGCATAGCAGCTGCCTCTAATTAGGGATCCCACACACAACACCACACAGACGTAGAAATACTAGATCTGCCAGACTCTGACCATAGAACTATAGAGAAGCAAAGCTTCTCTATGGCCAGAGCCTGACAAGTATCCCACTTTACCTTTACAACTGACTAGTATCCCCTTTACCTTTACAACTGACTAGTATCCCCCTTTACCTTTACAACTGACTAGTATTCCCCTTTACCTTTACAACTGACTAGTATCCCCCTTTACCTTTACAACTGACTAGTATCCCCCTTTACCTTTACAACTGACTAGTATCCCCCTTTACCTCTACAACTGACTAGTATCCCCTTTACAACTGACTAGTATCCCCTTTACCTTTACAACTGACTAGTATCCCCCTTTACCTTTACAACTGACTAGTATCCCCTTTACCTTTACAACTGACTAGTATCCCCCTTTACATTTACAACTGACTAGTATCCCCTTTACCTTTACAACTGACTAGTATCACCCTTTACCTTTACAACTGACTAGTATCCCCTTTACCTTTACAACTGACTAGTATCCCCCTTTACCTTTACAACTGACTAGTATCACCCTTTACCTTTACAACTGACTAGTATCCCCTTTACCTTTACAACTGACTAGTATCCCCCTTTACCTTTACAACTGACTAGTATCCCCCTTTACCTTTACAACTGACTAGTATCCCCCTTTACCTTTACAACTGACTAGTATCCCCCTTTACCTTTACAACTGACTAGTAACCCCCTTTACCTTTACAACTTACTAGTATCCCCCTTTACCTCTACAACTGACTAGTATCCCCCTTTACAACTGACTAGTATCCCCCTTTACCTTTACAACTGACTAGTATCCCCCTTTACCTTTACAACTGACTAGTATCCCCTTTACCTTTACAACTGACTAGTATCCCCCTTTACAACTGACTAGTATCGCACTTTACCTTTACAACTGACTAGTATCCCCTTTACCTTTACAACTGACTAGTATCCCCTTTACCTTTACAACTGACTAGTATCCCCCTTTACCTTTACAACTGACTAGTATCCCCCTTTACCTTTACAACTGACTAGTATCCCCTTTACCTTTACAACTGACTAGTATCCCCCTTTACAACTGACTAGTATCGCACTTTACCTTTACAACTGACTAGTATCCCCTTTACCTTTACAACTGACTAGTATCCCCCTTTACCTTTACAACTGACTAGTATCCCCTTTACCTTTACAACTGACTAGTATCCCCCTTTACAACTGACTAGTATCCCCTTTACCTTTACAACTGACTAGTATCCCCCTTTACCTTTACAACTGACTAGTATCCCCCTTTACAACTGACTAGTATCCCCTTTACCTTTACAACTGACTAGTATCCCCCTTTACCTTTACAACTGACTAGTATCCCCCTTTACAACTGACTAGTATCCCCTTTACCTTTACAACTGACTAGTATCCCCTTTACCTTTACAACTGACTAGTATCCCGCTTTACCTTTACAACTGACTAGTATCCCCTTTACCTTTACAACTGACTAGTATCCCCCTTTACCTTTACAACTGACTAGTATCACCCTTTACCTTTACAACTGACTAGTATCCCCTTTACCTTTACAACTGACTAGTATCCCCCTTTACCTTTACAACTGACTAGTATCCCCCTTTACAACTGACTAGTATCCCCCTTTACAACTGACTAGTATCCCCCTTTACCTTTACAACTGACTAGTATCCCCTTTACCTTTACAACTGACTAGTATCCCCCTTTACAACTGACTAGTATCGCACTTTACCTTTACAACTGACTAGTATCCCCTTTACCTTTACAACTGACTAGTATCCCCCTTTACCTTTACAACTGACTAGTATCCCCTTTACCTTTACAACTGACTAGTATCCCCCTTTACAACTGACTAGTATCCCCTTTACCTTTACAACTGACTAGTATCCCCCTTTACCTTTACAACTGACTAGTATCCCCCTTTACAACTGACTAGTATCCCCTTTACCTTTACAACTGACTAGTATCCCCCTTTACCTTTACAACTGACTAGTATCCCCCTTTACAACTGACTAGTATCCCTCTTTACAACTGACTAGTATCCCCCTTTACAACTGACTAGTATCCCCCTTTACCTTTACAACTGACTAGTATCCCCTTTACCTTTACAACTGACTAGTATCCCCCTTTACAACTGACTAGTATCCCCTTTACCTTTACAACTGACTAGTATCCCTCTTTACAACTGACTAGTACCCCCTTTACCTTTACAACTGACTAGTATCCCCTTTACCTTTACAACTGACTAGTATCCCTCTTTACAACTGACTAGTATCCCCTTTACCTTTACAACTGACTAGTATCCCCCTTTACAACTGACTAGTATCCCCTTTACCTTTACAACTGACTAGTATCCCCCTTTACCTTTACAACTGACTAGTATCCCGCTTTACCTTTACAACTGACTAGTATCCCCTTTACCTTTACAACTGACTAGTATCCCCCTTTACCTTTACAACTGACTAGTATCACCCTTTACCTTTACAACTGACTAGTATCCCCTTTACCTTTACAACTGACTAGTATCCCCCTTTACCTTTACAACTGACTAGTATCCCCCTTTACAACTGACTAGTATCCCCCTTTACAACTGACTAGTATCCCCTTTACCTTTACAACTGACTAGTATCCCCCTTTACCTTTACAACTGACTAGTATCCCCTTTACCTTTACAACTGACTAGTATCCCCCTTTACCTTTACAACTGACTAGTATCCCCTTTACCTTTACAACTGACTAGTATCCCCCTTTACCTTTACAACTGACTAGTATCCCCCTTTACCTTTACAACTGACTAGTATCCCCCTTTACCTTTACAACTGACTAGTATCCCCTTTACCTTTACAACTGACTAGTATCCCCCTTTACAACTGACTAGTATCCCCTTTACATTTACAACTGACTAGTATCCCCCTTTACCTTTACAACTGACTAGTATCCCCTTTACCTTTTCAACTGACTAGTATCCCCCTTTACCTTTACAACTGACTAGTTTCCCACTTTACCTTTCCCTTATTATGTACCTTGTGTTCTCTGCTGCATGCTGCTGTGAGACTTCCCTGTGTGAAGCATGGCTCTCTGGTCTCAATGGGACGTCCCTGTGTGAAGCAGGGCTCTCTGGTCTCAATGGGACTTCCCTGTGTGAAGCATGGCTCCCTTGTCTCAATGGGACTTCCCAATGTGAAGCAGGGCTCTCTGGTTTAAATGGGACTTCCCTGTGTGACGCTGGGCTCCCTTGTCTCAATGGGACTTCCCTGTGTGAAGCAGTGCTCTCTGGTCTCAATGGGACTTCCTGTGTGAAGCTGGGGGCCCTTGTCTCAATGGGACTTCCCTGTGTGAAGCCGGGTGCCCTGGTCTCAATGGGACTTCCCTATGTGAAGCAGGGCTCTCTGGTTTAAATGGGACTTCCCTGTGTGAAGCAGGGCTTCCTTGTCTCAATGAGACTTCCCTGTGTTAAGCAGGGCTCTCTGGTCTCAATGGGACTTCCCTGTGAAAATAAATGTTAAATAAATACAAAATAAAACATAACTGTAAACCCTGCCTATCTGGCATGCAGGACAGGCTCAAGCACATGCTCAGGAGAGTATTTGAACCATTTTGAATACTGTTTGAATCCAGGCCTGGAATGGAGAGGCAGTATGCAGAGCACTGACCCTTGTGAGGTCATGCCGCATCGGCGTCACAGTGGTGTAGCAGCATGTGTCATAACTTGCCCCCCAGTAAACATAGCCTCGCTCCCTACAGGCAACAGCACCAACCAAGCCTCCACAATTAGATACAGTATACAGTCGGTTTCCCCCCCTTCAAAATCTACAGTGGTTTAAATAAACACAGGCTTACTGTATCAAAACACAATGGGGGCTGGATTCCCAGATGGGCACAGATTAATTTTGAACCTAGTCCTGGACTAAGAAGCGTGCTCAATGAAAATGGCATCTGTTGAAATAGGTTTTTAATCCAGGAAAAAATGTACTGTGTGTCTGGGACTAGGCTTTATCTTGGCTAGGTTGTTATTGTAACAAGAGAATGTGAGAAGATAATTTGTTTTCATGGTTACCTGTTTAAATAGAGGCAAAATAAATAAATACAAGTTCACAAAACGTAACACTTAAAATGACTTGGACAACATCGTTCATTGTCATAGATGAGTGATCATTTGTTTAATGACTTTCTTTCTGAAGAGAGAACTTGTGTCCCATGTGGCATCCTATTCCCTACTGTCGTGACGTTGGGTGGAGATAGTGTCATAAAACCCCCTTTCCTCTCTCCCCTATTGGGAAAAGTTTACGACCCCAATAAATACCTTAAACCTCTCCAGCCATCTATAGAAAGAGGCTCAGAAAACATTTTTGTTACCACAGAGAACCTATGATAACATCAATAGAAGGGACAATGAACAACATTTCCCTTTCTTTTCCAGGTGAAAATATCTGTTGGTATTTCAAGAATATTATGTCAAATCCGTTGGTGTGAAGGACATCGAAACGGACCACAGGATGACATAAGACATATCTTGGAAAGTGTACACATTGGTGTTACCATATTTACATGGAATTGTTAGTCATTTTATGTGTATAAATGTGATAATACTTTTGAAAAGATTACAATGTGATTTCAGCTTTTAAGACGAAAAGTGTTTATTTCATAAGTAAACTTATCCAGGCAGTAGCCACGCACATGTTAACAGACATTGGCTGAGAGCTATGAAACATGTCCTTCTTTCCCCAGTATAAAAGCCCATTGACGAAAGTCAACGCTAGTTCCAAATACCGTGAGGCTTTCTCCTCACGTTAAAAGGGCTATCGGGTTCCTGATGACGCAAGGACAGCGGTCCATGCGTTGAACAAGGGCTAAATCAGACTAAGCCGACCACAGCATAAGCTAAGGTCAGAGAATGGTTCAACTAAAACTTTATCTAACGAAATCTACATGACCAGATAGCATGGCTGTGACGACTAACATGTTAAAACTGTGAATTTTGATTAGACAACTCAGGATCCAGCACGAGCTGATTATACCACTTGGTATGAACTTTGAACACAGACAGAGTGACTCCGAAGGACTGAGGGTACTCCCATGTATCCGCTATACAGACTCGACAACCAGGAAGGTTCTCCAAAGGACCAGAGTCTTCCTTCTTCGACCCATCTACTAAAGCCAGGTAAACCGTAAATATCTATAATTGCATTCACCATTCAATTGGACGGTTGTTAGTGCATACGATATTGATGTTAGCCTAGCTATAGAAACAACCCTTCCTTTGTCTTTCAACCTTCCCGCCTCCAAAAACTCCTCCCCTTTTCTTTTGTGTAACTAGCCGTCACTTCGGAAAAGACCACTAGGGACTTTTCAGGATATACACGTATGTAATTCTGTGTAAATATTTTGGTATTCAGTAAATAAATGATTAATCCAATTTGTATTGCTGATTCAACATGATTCACCAGAGTTCTTGCAAATTTGATCTTACAGATTTTCAGAATGAGACTGACTGAATAGAGGTAAAGATTAGATAATTGACTGCTATTGACATTAAAGATATTCAGATCTTCAAGAGTTTATTTCGGAAGAAATTAGCTCTATAAACGCTTCCGTGGCGCCCCGGGTTATTAATGAGTTAATTGTTGCAGGTTGTAATTAAATCACGTAACTAATTAAACGTTAAAATAACCTATTATTTTAAATAGCATGTCGCCAATTCTAATCCAAAGTCAAGATACGACACTATGAAGGGCTTATAGGGTTCTGGTCAAAAATAGTGCACTATATAGGGAATAGGGTGCCATTTGGGACGCAACCAAAGTCATCGTTGGAATGAAATACGACAAGGAGAAGGCTCTATTATTTCCACTAGGGCACTAAGAGCTGTAGGACACTAAGGGCTGTAGGGCACTAAGGGCTGTAGGGCACTAAGGGCTGTAGGGCACTAAGGGCTGTAGGGCACTAAGAGCTGTAGGGCACTAAGGGCTGTAGGGCACTAAGGGCTGTAGGGCACTAAGGGCTGTAGGGCACTAAGAGCTGTAGGGCACTAAGAGCTGTGGGGCACTAAGGGCTGTAGGGCACTAAGGGCTGTAGGGCACTAAGGGCTGTAGGGCACTAAGAGCTGTAGGGCACTAAGGGCTGTAGGGCACTAAGAGCTGTAGGGCACTAAGGGCTGTAGGGCACTAAGAGCTGTAGGGCACTAAGAGCTGTAGGGCACTAAGGGCTGTAGGGCACTAAGGGCTGTAGGGCACTAAGGGCTGTAGGGCACTAAGGGCTGTAGGGCACTAAGAGCTGTGGATCTAACGTGAATAAATGTTGGTGGTCCAATTACAGTAGGTAGTCTAAAGTGCGTCCCAAATGGCAACCTATTCCATAGATATTTATTTCCTTTCGGGCCTTGATCAACAGTAGTGCACTATATAGGGTGTCATTTGGGACTCATTCTAAGTAGGATATAGATGGGGCAAATGAGAGCAAACTTGTCAGTGTCTGTGTGTGAAATTGCACAGAATAAAGAAGTGCACCATATAGGTAATAGGGTGTCATTTGGGACACACCCTGTGTCTCTGGTTGTTTACATGCAGTCGCTGACACAGCAGACACAGCAGTGGCTGACCGACTGTCACAGTGAACTGCAGAACGAGGAGAAGAAGGCTTTGTCCCACCACACTAGGACACTATGGAAGTTGAGATGTAATAACAGTAGGTAGTCTTTCAAAAAGGTCCTGTGTGGCTTACAAAGCCAAGATAGTGGGTCCTGTAGGGATCTTACTAAAATGGATGTCCTCACTATACTGGAAGTTGTTTAGGATAAAAGTATTTCATATTGTTAACATACTATTACAAATCTGACAAGTAATCTGACAAGTAATCTGACAAGTAATCTGACAAGTAAACAGACAACTAAACCGACAAGTAATCTGACAAGTAATCTGACAAGTAATCTGACAAGTAAACGGACAAGTAAACTGACAAGTAATCTGACAGTCACAGCAACAGGAAATCCGGTCACAATGTGGACACAGTGGATGGAAAAGTGACACATTTTAATACCATCTGTAGACGCATGTCTAAAATGTGGCACGACCAGAATGTAGACAGGATCAGGTATGAACGGATCTAGACAGGACAGAGGTACTGGTAGAGAAGGAAGAGCAACAGAAAGAACCGGACCCATAATCACAAAGTGTCTCAGAGAACCGGACCCATATTCACAAAGTGTCTCAGAGAACCGGGCCCATTTTCACAAAGTGTCTCAGAGAACCGGGCCCAACAGGCTGGAATGGGCTGGTAACACCGGGGCCCTGTACAAAAAGGGCCAGAGCCGACTCTACTTTCTGAGGAGGCTCAGGTCCTTCAACATGTGCAGCAAACTACTGCATACTTTCTACCAGTCTGTGGTGGCCAGTGCCATCTTTTTTGCAGTAGTGTGCTGGGGAGCCAACATTAAAGCCGGTGATGCTTCTCGGGTAAATAAGCTGATCAGGAAGGCTAGCCCTGTCCTGGGGATGAGCCTTGACTATCTAGAAGAGGTGGCGGAGAGACGGATCCTGGCCAAACTGCTGGCCATCATGGACAACGTCACACACCCTCTGCATGCCGTGGTTATGACGCAGAGGAGCACCTTCAGTCACAGACTGATCCCACCACAGTGTGCCAGAGAGCGCTACAGGAGGTCCTTCCTGCCGGCGGCTATTAGACTATATAATGCCTCACCGGGGTGCCGTGCCGTCGGCAACATAGATCTGGAACTGTTGGGGTGCTGGGCCCTAGTTTAACAATTATGCATCCATCCGTGAGTAACTCTGGTCCGTAATCACTCATTCACTCAGGACCTATTTATTCATGCAGGTCTGTATATACTGTACATACTCATGTCCAGTTGTTATATCATATCACGTGCAATATTGCAAGTAATTATTG
The DNA here is from genome assembly GCA_023634145.1 of Thymallus thymallus. Lineage (NCBI taxonomy): Eukaryota > Metazoa > Chordata > Actinopteri > Salmoniformes > Salmonidae > Thymallus > Thymallus thymallus. The sequence continues at coordinate 35,179,083 of CM042392.1, forward strand.
GACCTAACTTACATAGTCATTCACTCAGGAATGCATATTAGTATCCTGTCAGTTGCACCTTTTCTCATTGCTTTTAGTATATTGAATGTGCAATACGTGCAGTTATCTGTAATTCAACCCTGCTTGACAAAGAAATGTCCCCCTCGGGGATCAATAAATATCTATCTATCTATCTATCTATCTATCTATCTATCTATCTATCTATCTATCTATCTATCTATCTATCTATCTATTTACACAAAGTGTCTCAGAATAGGACTGTGCTGATCTATGATTACCCCCCCCACCCCATTCATTATTCATTATGATTTAAAAGGCAGACATCCACATCAGCACTCCTAGTCTGACACTTTGAGATGCTTTGTGAATACAATAGTTAAAGGAATCCCTCAATAACTCATCAGGGGTCAGATATGATGCTAGTTGACCTATGACCCTCTCCTCTGAGTGCAGCGTTGTGTTCTCTTTGGATATGTCCCAAATTGCACCCTATTACCTACAGTTGAAGTCGGACGTTTACACACGCCATAGCCAAATACACTTAAACTCAGTTTTTCACAATTCCTGACATTTAATCCTAGTAAACATTCCCTGTCTCAGGTCAGTTAGGATCACCACTTTATTTTAAGAATGTGAAATGTCAGAATAATAGTAGAGATAATTATTTATTTCAGCTTTTATTTCTTTCATCACATTCCCAGTGGGTCAGAAGTTTACATACACTCAATTAGTATTTGGTAGCATTGCCTTTAAATTGTTTAACTTGGGTCAAACGTTTTGGGTAGCCTTCCACAAGCTTCCCACAATAAGTTGGGTGAATTTTGGCCCATTCCTCCTGACAGAACTGGTGTAACTGAGTCAGGTTTTTAGGCCTCCTTGCTCTTTTTCAGTTCTGCCCACACATTTTCTATAGGAGTGAGGTCAGGGCTTTGTGATGGCCACTCCAATACCTTGACTTTGTTGTCCTTAAGCCATTTTTCCACAACTTTGGAAGTATGCTTAGAGTCATTGTCCATTTGGAAGACCCATTTGCGACCAAGCTTTAACTTCCTGACTGATTACTTGAGATGTTGCTTCAATATATCCACATAATTTTCCTTCCTCATGATGCCATCTATTTTGTGAAGTGCACCAGTCCCTCCTGCAGCAAAGCACCCCCACAACATGATGCTGCCACCCCCGTGCTTCACGGTTGGGATGGTGTTCTTTGGCTTGCAAGCCTCCCCCTTTTTCCTCCAAACATAACGATGGTCATTATGGCAAAACAGTTCTATTTTTGTTTCATCAGACCAGAGGACATTTCTCCAAAAAGTACGATCTTTGTCCCCATGTGCAGTTGCAAACCGTAGTCTGGCTTTTTTATGGCGGTTTTGGAGCAGTGGCTTCTTCCTTGCTGAGTGGCCTTTCAGGTTATGTCGATATAGGACTCCTTTTACTGTGGATATAGATACTTTTGTACCCGTTACCGTGAAGGTAGGCCTTGAAATACATCCACAGGTACACCTCCAATTGACTCAAATTATGTCAATTAGCCTATCAGAAGCTTCGAAAGCCATGACATCATTTTCTGGAATTTTCCAAGCTGTTTAAAGGCACAGTCAACTTAGTGTATGTAAACGTCTGACCCACTGGAATTGTGATATAGTGAATTATAAGTTAAATAATCTGTCTGTAAACAATTGTTGGAAGAATTACTTGTGTCATGCACAAAGTAGATGTCCTAACCGACTTGCCAAAACTATAGTTTGTTAACATGAAATCTGTGGAGTGGTTGAAAAATGAGTTTTAATGACTTCAACCTAAGTGTATGTAAACTTCTGACTTCAACTGTATATAGTGCACTACTTTTAACCAGGACCAAAGGGTGCCATTTGGGATGCATAGTGTTCCCTCTCTCTTCTCTCCCTTGTTTTCTTGGTGACATTCCATCTTGTGTTTAAAACGTCTCTCCCTCGAAACACCTTTTATGGAGAAGTACCCCAGGCAACTATTCACCTCTCTCCTCTCCTCATTTCTCCCACTATACATCTCTCTCTCTCTCTCTCTCTCTCTCTCTCTCTCTCTCTCTCTCTCTCTGTCTCTCTCTCTCTCTCTCTGTCTCTCTCTCTCTCTCTCTCTCTCTTCTCTCCTCATTTCTCTACCCCCCCCTCTCTCTCTCTCTCTCTCTCTCTCTCGATACCCCCCCCTCTCTCTCTCTCTCTCTTGGCAGAGTCATACCCAGGAGAGTACTGATAACACTCTGCCACTGGCAGATGGAAGGAGGGGGTGGAGGTCTTGTTAAGGATGGTAATGAATGCTGGCAAAGCCCACAGAGTCACTGTCTGCAAACAAGACAAAATGGTTGATAGAACCAACAAGTAATGGACACATTTACAAAGAGAGTGAGAACAAGTTAGTAGTCTTTAATTACATTTGACTGTTTTATATATTCCACTGATTAGGCCTCATGGACCTACCTAGGATCAGTTCTCCCCTGTCCATGTCATCTGATTCATTATGATCTAAAAGGCTAAACTGATCCTAGATCAGCACTCCTACTCTGAGACTGTGTGAATACGGGCCCTGGTCCCAAATGGTACCTTATTCTATTCCCTATATAGTGTACTACACACTCCACACACACACACACACACACACACACACACACACACACACACACACACACACACACACACACACACACACACACACACACACACACACACACACACACACACACAACATCACCTGAGTCCTGCCCTGACTTGCCACTTTTCAGAGTTGGCAAAGACGCCGCTGCCAGCCATTCATCATCCATCCATCTAGCCATCCATCATCATCTAGACATCCATCATCCAGCCAGCCAGCCAGCCAGCAAGCCATCCATCCATCCATCCATCCATCCATCCATCCATCCATCCATCCATCCATCCATCCATCCATCCATCCATCCATCCATCCATCCATCCATCCATCCATCCATCCATCCATCTAGCCATCCATCCATCCATCTAGCCATCCAGGCAGCCAGCCATCCATCCATCCATCCATCCATCCATCCATCCATCCATCCATCCATCCATCCATCCATCCATCCATCCATCCATCATCATCTAGCCATCCATCATCCAGCCAGCCAGCCAGCAAGCCATCCACCCATCCATCCATCCATCCATCCATCCATCCATCCATCCATCCATCCATCCATCCATCCATCCATCCATCCATCCATCTAGCCATCCAGCCAGCCAGCCTTCCATCATCCATCCATCCATCCATCCATCCATCCATCCATCCATCCATCCATCCATCCATCCATCCATCCATCCATCCATCATCATCTAGCCATCCATCATCATCTAGCCATCCATCATCCAGCCAGCCAGCAAGCCATCCATCCATCCATCCATCCATCCATCCATCCATCCATCCATCCATCCATCCATCCATCCATCCATCCATCCATCCATCCATCCATCCATCCATCCAGCCAGCCTTCCATCATCCAGCCATCATCTAGCCATCCGTCATCCAGCCAGCCAGCAAGCCAGCCATCCATCCAGCCAACCAGCCAGCCTTCCATCATCTAGCCATCATCTTGCATCTATCATCCATCCATCATCCAGCCATCCATCATCCATCCATCATCTAGCCATCCATCATCCAGCCATCCATCATTCATCCATCATCTAGCCATCCATCATCCAGCCATCCATCATCCAGCCATCATCCAGCCATAACCTAGCCATCCATCATCCATCCATCACCCATCCATCATCCAGCCATCCAGCCAGCCATCATCCATCCATCAAGCCAGCCAGCCATCCATCATCCATGCAGCCAGCCATCCATCCAGCCATCATCTAGCCATCCATCCAGCCATCATCCCCACAATGTGCAGTGCATTAATATATCTTCACAGGTCAGTTAGAAAAACATCTCATGAGTTAGTAATTGAGTGTGTCAGCTGTGTTCTACTGCTAACTACAGGGAGAAAGATCAATTCAAAGTCACATATTACAGCCACAGGTTCAGGAGGCTAGTCATTCATTCATTCATTCATTCATTTCAGTTAAACAACCCTCTAGTTAGGCGTTGTCATGACAGCTGGAGTGTTCTCATAAAAAGGTCTAGCCTAGAAAGGCAGAAGAAAAATATTTAAATAAACTTGATAGATAATTCCTGGGTGTTGTCCACTTAGTTCACCTCCTATAGTCCTGGGAGTGTTGCAGTCATCAGAGGCTAAGGAGGGGAGGCTGTGTCCGGGAGCATCACATCTGTGATGGATTGTGGGTAGATTGTGACTGACTGACTGATCTACAAATAATTCTAAGTAGTTATTTATGATGCAAGGTGACTTGTAGATCAGTCAGTCACCTGCAATGTCTGCTGCAATGTCTGCTGCAATATCTGCTGCAATGTCTGCTGCAATGTCTGCTGCAATGTCTGCTGCAATGTCTGCTGCAATGTCTGCTGCAATGTCTGCTGCAATATCTGCTGCAATGTCTGCTGCAATATCTGCTGCAATGTCTGCTGCAATGTCAAAGAAGTCTAGACTTAGGAGGGGAGGAGTCAGAGTCTTAGGAGGGGAGGAGTAAGTCAGTCATCAATGCCGGCCCACTTGTCTTCCTAGTTCCTCTTGCTCCTCCCCCTCATCATACTCATAGTCCATATCTCCTCGTTCATACTCCAACTCCCCGCCATCAAACCCTTCCCCCTCACATATAAACTCCTCCTTCTCGTATTCTATCCCCTCCAAGTCGTACTCAAGCCCCGCCCCGTAGTCGTTCAACGCTTTCTCTAACTCCGCCTCCATCTCCTTCTTCCTCCTCTCCTCCTCGGTTAGGGGCATTGTCACGGTTACCACCTCGTTATGCTTGTGCCCGGCGTGCGACGCACTGTTCTGTTTGGCCGTCTTTAGAATGCCCTGGATCACAGGCCCGCCCCCGGCCAGCCCCGCCTCCTCTGCGTCCCTCGCATCCTGCTCCTTCTTAGCCTTCCTGTCCGCCCGGTCCTGGAGCTCCTCCTGGGCCCCCTCTCCCACCAGCAGCACCTCCTCCCCCACGCCGGGAGGCCCCTCCACAGGGTTGTGGTCGTAGGAGAAGAGGCGGAGGGCAGGAAGCCGGCTCAGGTTAGGGAACACCTCGATCTTGTTCTTGTCCAGGTCTAAGATCTCCAGATCCACCATGCGGAGTAAGACACGGGGGAACTCGGTGAAACGGTTTCCGTAGAGCCACAGACCTCGCAATGCCTCCATGCGCCACAGGTCCGGGGGCAGGGTCCGCAGCCTATTGTCCCCCATCTGGAGGGACCTGAGGTGGGGTAAGTCGTAGAGCTGGCGGGGAAAGCGTGTGAAATAGTTGCTCTCCATCCAGAGGCAGCGGAGACTCTGAAGGTTACGTAGCTCTGGAGGGAGAGACATCAGGCGGTTGGACCCAAGGTAGAGACGCGTCAGGTTGCGAAGCTGGCAGATGGCCAACGGGACGTCCTCCATCTTGTTAAAGTCTAGAGCGAGGATGCGGAGGCCTTTCAGTCGGACGATGTTCTCCGGGAGGGTCCGCAGGCTGTTACCACACACATACAGCTTCTCCAGGTGGCGTAGCCCACAGACCACACCGGGCAACCTGCAGAACTTCTTATAGCTCAGGTCCAAGACGGGATCTCCGCTCGCCAGCATCTCCTCCACCCCTAGGGGCAGCTCATCGTCCTCCATCTCCTCCTCTTTCTTCTTCCTCCTCCTCCTCTTCTCGTCCTCCATTACTTTCACCTTCTCCCCATCCTTCTCTTTCTCCTTCTCTTCCTCGTCCTCCTCCTTTCTGGAGGAGTTGCCCATGCCGTGCCCGTTGCTACGCCCGTGGCCCGACAGCCTGCTGTTGGATACTGGCTGAGTCAGGATGGAATCAGGGGATGAGGCTGAAGCCTCGTCTGAGAGTGGGGTTGGGGCTGAAACTGGGGCTGAGACTGGGGCTGAGGCTGGGGCTGAGGCTGGATCTCCAACACTGTTTGGGGCTGAGACTGGAGTACCAACACTGGTTGGGGATGAGGCTGGAGCTCCAACACTGGCGGGGCTGAGACTGGGGCTGAGGCTGGATCTCCAACACTGCCTGGGCTGAGACTGGAGTTCCAACACTGTCTGGGGCTGAGGCTGGAGCTCCAACACTGACTGGGGCTGAGGCTGAGACTGGGACTGAGACTGGAGCTCCAACACTGTCTGGAGCTGAAGCTGGAGCTCCAACACTGTCTGGAGTTGAGGCTGGTCAGGACGGGACAGTGTCTGAAGACGTGTACGAGGCTGTATCTGGGGTTTGGGTCTGAGGCCGGTTCTGAGGTTCTACACATGTATGACCATGGACTGTTGCTCTGAGTCTGAACTGAGGCTGGTCTGGCTAGGGCTGGTCTGGCTGAGGCTGGCTGGGACTTGTCTGGCTGGGGCTGGTCTGGCTGGGGCTGGTCTGGCTGAGGTTGGTCTGGCTAAAGTTGGCTGGGTCTGGTTGGGGCTGGTCTGGTCTGGCTGAGGTTATCTGTGGCTAGTCTGGCTGAGGCTGGCTGGGGCTGGTCTGGTTGGGGCTGGTCTGGCTGAGGTTGGTCTGGCTAAAGTTGGCTGGGTCTGGTTGGGGCTGGTCTGGTCTGGCTGAGGTTATCTGTGGCTAGTCTGGCTGAGGCTGGCTGGGGCTGGTCTGGTTGGGGCTGGTCTGGCTGAGGCTGGCTGGGGCTGGCCTGACTGAGGCTGGTCTGGCTGAGGCTGGCTGAGGCTGGTCTGACTAAGGCTGGCTGGGGCTGGTCTGGCTGGGGCTGAGGCTGGATTTGAGGCTGTCGCTGGATCTGAGACTGGTCAGCCTGGTCGGAGGGTCCTCCTCTGAACAGAGGCTGGTGCTGGTCAGCCCGGTCGGAGGCTATTACTCTGAACTGGTGGAGAAAGGAGCCAGTGGCAGGACCCGCAGCAACAGGGGGCATTGTGTTCCTTAATAGGCTACTGATTACTCTCTGCTAATAGGCCACTGATTACTCTCTGCTAATAGGCCAGCGATTACTCTCTGCTAATAGGCCACTGATTACTATCTGCTAATAGGCCAGTGATTACTCTCTGCTAATAGGCCACTGATTACTCTCTGCTAATAGGCCAGTGATTACTCTCTGCTAATAGGCCAGCGATTACTCTCTGCTAATAGGCCACTGATTACTATCTGCTAATAGGCCAGTGATTACTCTCTGCTAATAGGCCACTGATTACTCTCTGCTAATAGGCCAGTGATTACTCTCTGCTAATAGGCTACTGATTACTCTCTGCTAATAGGCCAGTGATTACTCTCTGCTAATAGGCTACTGATTACTCTCTGCTAATAGGCCAGTGATTACTCTCTGCTAATAGGCTACTGATTACTCTCTGCTAATAGGCCAGTGATTACTCTCTGCTAATAGGCTACTGATTACTCCCTGCTAATAGGCCAGTGATTACTCTCTGCTAATAGACTACTGATTACTCCCTGCTAATAGGCCAGTGATTACTCTCTGCTAATAGGCCAGTGATTACTCTCTGCTAATAGGCTACTGATTACTCCCTGCTAATAGGCCAGTGATTACTCTCTGCTAATAGGCTACTGATTACTCCCTGCTAGCTCAGCAGCACAGAGCAACACATAATACTAGTAGTGGCACTGTCTGACCACCACACATTAGATTAGATGTCAACTGACATCTATACATTACAATAATATTGATGGATTTGTAATTGATTATTTAATTATTATCAACAACCAAAAGCAGCTGAGTAGTGGTGATAATAATAATAATTGAACTATACAATATAAAGATGCATTTGTATGATAAAAAATAGTCCCTTCGTGTCTGTTTGGAGTCAGACAGAGCAGTCGACTAATGTAAATAAGACTATAAATGTCTTCCCAGAACAGATAAAATGGCTCCACAAACTTCCAACAGATGCAGACTTGCCATTTGGGTATCCTATGTTAATTTGGATGCTGTCCGCTTCTGTCGACTACTTTACTCCATGGAAGTGTTCATTAGATATGTTCTCTGCCCTGTGTGACAGACGATAACCGCAGGCTCCTGACATTTCATTCCAGATCAGCTTGAATTCTGCCCAACAGACGGAGCAGATGTCAGTGTCACCTGTTCCATGGATCTGAAGATGTGAGGACGCAGTACAACAATCACCCAAAAATTGTTTTCGGTACGCCTGGAGATGGGGTGGTTTGCGCTTGATGTCCTTTTCCGTGATGATTGTCCAGTGGGTCCGTCGAGAGAGCAATTCGGAGCCCGGCGCGACGCGCAGACAGCTACGCAGCTGTGTGATGATGGTGATGGTGATGTGTTGACCTGGCCAGCGGCAAAGTGAAATAGCAAAGGGAAGTCCGATTTGGTGCTCACTCACTCGCGCTTTGATGACAACGGTTGTGCACTTATTGCATTTTAGGCATCGTTAATGTTGGCGTCTTGTTGCTCACTAGACCGTAGCCTGTATACAAGATGGAGAATTTTCTATTTGGCTGCTATGAAAACTATCGTTTGCGCGCGGTCGCTCGGTCCACTTCACTGTCGCCTCTGATGGTTAAAACTGGTGTATCCTGTTTCTCACGTCTCGGCGGTTGAAGGTTTGAGTAAAACGTTGCCTAGGATTGTCTCCCCTACATAGCAACCGGAACAGAGTGACATGATCGAACATTGTCAAACATGTAAATCACATGGTTAGAGAGGGAGAGGGGAAGAGGAGGCAGAGGAGAGAGAGAGATGAGAGTGAGAGGGAAAGAGAGAGAGAGAAAGAGGGAGAAGAGGGACAGGGAGCAGAGAGGAGAGAGATGGAAAAGAGGGAAAGGGGACAGAAGAGAGAGGAGAGTAATGAGAGGACCACGTGATGTGATAAAGTGAAATTAGTTAAAATATTTCTAGATACAGTCTATAATTGCCACTGGATTTACATTTCATACTGGCCTGTAAATAGGGAGATGGATTTACATTTCATACTGGCCTGTAAATAGGGAGATGGATTTACATTTCATACTGGCCTGTAAATAGGGAGATGGATTTACATTTCATACTGGCCTGTAAATAGGGAGATTGATTTACATTTCATACTGGACTGTAAATAGGGAGATGGATTTACATTTCATACTGGCAGCTGTATTTATTTAGTAGGATGAACACACACATTATGTACAGTGGGGAGAACAAGTATTTGATACACTGCCGATTTTGCAGGTTTTCCCACTTACAAAGCATGTAGAAGTCTGTAATTTTTATCATAGGTACTCTTCAACTGTGAGTGACGGAATCTAAAACAAAAATCCAGAAAATCACATTGTGTGATTTTTAAGTAATTAATTTGCATTTTATTGCATGACATAAGTATTTGATACATCAGAAAAGCAGAACTTAATATTTGGTACGGAAACCTTTGTTTGCAATTACAGAGATCATACGTTTCCAGTAGTTCTTGACCAGGTTTGCACACACTGCAGCAGGGATTTTGGCCCACTCCTCCATCCAGATCCTTCAGGTTTCGGGGCTGTCGCTGGGCAATACGGACTTTCAGCTCCCTCCAAAGATTTTCTATTGGGTTCAGGTCTGGAGACTGGCTAGGCCACTCCAGGACCTTGAGATGCTTCTTACGGAGCCACTCCTTAGTTGCCCTGGCTGTGTGTTTCGGGTCGTTGTCATGCTGGAGGCCCAGCCACGACCCATCTTTAATGCTCTTACTGAGGGAAGGAGGTTGTTGGCCAAGATCTCGCGATACATGGCCCCATCCATCCTCCCCTCAATACGGTGCAGTCATCCTGTCCCCTTTGCAGAAAAGCATCCCCAAAGAATGATGTTTCCACCTCCATGCTTCACGGTTGGGATGGTGTTCTTGGGGTTGTACTCATCCTTCTTCTTCCTCCAAACACGGCGAGTGGAGTTTAGACCAAAAAGCTCTATTTTTGTCTCATCAGACCACATGACCTTCTCCCATTCCTCCTCTGGATCATCCAGATGGTCATTGGCAAACTTCAGACGGGCCTGGACATGCGCTGGCTTGAGCAGGGGGACCTTGCGTGCGCTGCAGGATTTTAATCCATGACGGCGCAGTGTGTTACTAATGGTTTTCTTTGAGACTGTGGTCCCAGCTCTCTTCAGGTCAATGACCAGGTCCTGCCGTGTAGTTCTGGGCTGATCCCTCACCTTCCTCATGATCATTGATGCCCCACGAGGTGAGATCTTGCATGGTGCCCCAGACCAAGGGAGATTGACCGTCATCTTGAACTTCTTCCATTTTCTAATAATTGCGCCAACAGTTGTTGCCTTCTCACCAAGCTGCTTGCCTATTGTCCTGTAGCCCATCCCAGCCTTGTGCAGGTCTACAATTTTATCCCTGATGTCCTTACACAGCTCTCTGGTCTTGGCCATTGTGGAGAGGTTGGAGTCTGTTTGATTGAGTGTGTGGACAGGTGTCTTTTATACAGGTAACGAGTTCAAACAGTTGCAGTTAATACAGGTAATGAGTGGAGAACAGGAGGGCTTCTTAAAGAAAAACTAACAGGTCTGTGAGAGCCGGAATTCTTACTGGTTGGTAGGTGATCAAATACTTATGTCATGCAGTAAAATGCAAATTAATTACTTAAAAATCATACAATGTGATTTTCTGGATTTTTGTTTTAGATTCCGTCTCTCACAGTTGAAGAGTACCTATGATACAATTTACAGACCTCTACATGCTTTGTAAGTAGGAAAACCTGCAAAATCGGCAGTGTATCAAATACTTGTTCTCCCCACTGTAATATAATACAAGTCAATGCATCTCCAACTAACTAACTAACTAACTAACTAACTAACTAACTAACTAACTAACTAACTAACTAACTAACTAACTAACTAACTAACCAACTAACTAACGAACTAACCAGCTAACTAACTAACTAACTAACTAGTCAACTAACTAACTAACTAACTAACTAACTAACTAACTAACCAACCAGCTAACTAACTAACTAACTAACTAACTAACTAACCAACTAACTAATCAACTAACTAACCAACCAACCAACTAACTAACTAACTACCTAACTAATCAACTAATCAACTAATCAACTAACTAACTAACCAACTAACTAACTAACTAACCAACTAACTAACTAACTAACTAACTAACTAACTAACAATCGAAATAACTAGCTTACATAGGCTATGATGGATATGTGGAAGTATGCGTCCTTCAGATCTATCGTGACAAACCAATCCTCGGACTGGATTTGGTTCACGATGATGGGAATAGTGAGCATCTTGAACCTGAACCTCCTCAGAGACCGATTCAAGTGCCTGAGATCTATTATTGGACGCAATCCCCCATCCTTCTTGGGAACTATGAAGTAGCGGCTGTAAAACCCGGACTCCCTGTCCGGTGGAGGGATATGCTCTATAGCCTTCTTTATCAGCAGGGAGTTTACTTCTTGTTCCAATACCCGACCCTGCTCTGGGTCGACTACAGTCCAGAAACCGAACTGCAGCCTGTACCCCTTTTGAATGGTGCGCAGGGCCCAAGGAGAAATATTCGTTAGATTTTTCATCATGCATCTAAATATTTTACCAAGGGAACCAGCCTCTCGAGATTCGTTCTCGACCCCCCGAGGCGGCTCTCCGGCAGGGTTTGATCGAAAATGGTTCTCGGTGTGCGGACGCGAGCGCTGCCTGGCCGCAGGCCTGTGGTGCGGACAGTGCAGCATTCTCTGGAAACCAATGCGTCCCGAAGCGCACTTGACGGCGGGAAGTCGACATCGATTTCCTGCGGGCTACGTTGGTTAGGATCTCTTTGCCGAAGCCTTTTTCGCCTGCAGGACGGCCCACACTCATTGTGTAAATCGGGAAAAAATGGCAGACCCCGGCGCTGAGGCTGCTCTCTGTGCTGCAGGAAGCGCTCATCCAACTTGCTTTTATTTTGCACTTCCTGCCTTTCACGTGGCCAACTAATATTTAAACGGGCCACGGCACGAGAGACAACCTCCACCAGCTCCTCATATGCGGGGACATGGATTGGGGAGTCATCTCCATAGTCCCCGCCCTCGATGCTGAGCGCGTCCACTTCCTCGGAAGCAGACAGCTCGAGCATCGGGTTCTCCGCTCGTGAGGAAGAAGCCGCGGGGCGGGCTTCCACACGAGATGGACAGTGCAGCGTCCATCGGAGCTGGCAGAGGATTCCTGAGAAAGTGCCTCGGCAGTCTCAGGATCCCCTGTCAGATCCATTTGCGAGCCCCATGATGAGCGCCGCCGCGCCGCCTCAACGGACGCGGGACCCGCACCACGGGGCTCGCGAGCCTGGCCATCGTCAAAGATAGCCAGGCGGGAGCGCAGCACTCGGATCGGTAAAGCTTCACACTCCGTGCAAGCAGCCCCCTCGAGAGCTGCCCGCGCGTGCTGCGCTCCCAAACAGAGCACACACAATTGGTGTGTGTCCCCACCCGTGATGTAACGAGGGCAGGCATGCACACACCGCTTGTAGCTCTCACTCGCCATATATATATTTTGTGACTGACAGACAACACCAAATAAGACACACAAGACAGAGAGCGCTTGCTGAAGAACAGAAAGCTAACTCTGTTTGTGTGCCGACGTCCTTTTGTAACTTCAGCTGATGCCATCACACGTTGCGTTGCTGATTGTAGTACTGTTCTGTAGTAAGGACAGAGGATTTACTCTCCACTACTACAACGCCTGGTATAGACATGACCCACACACACACACACACACTGATACACGCATGCATGCAGTGTAAATGTGTATATTAGGTCAAGTTGCAAATCCACAGATTGATAACATTTAAATGTATAGTGGGTATGTGCTAGGGTCAGGGCTAGACGGGTATTATTGCTGAATCAGAATATATTGCCAATCCCCACTTAATCTATCAAACCCCTTCAATCCTTTTCAATGATATGTATAGTGGTGGTTTTGAGTAGTAAGACTGTAGTCCTGCTAGTGGAAGGGAAGTAGTAAGACTGTAGTCCTGCTAGTGGAAGGGAAGTAGTAAGACTGTAGTCCTGCTAGTGGAAGGGAAGTAGTAAGACTGTAGTCCTGCTAGTGGAAGGGAAGTAGTAAGACTGTAGTCCTGCTAGTGGAAGGGAAGTAGTAAGACTGTAGTCCTGCTAGTGGAAGGGAAGTAGTAAGACTGTAGTCCTGCTAGTGGAAGGAAGACATCTTCTTATTCCCTGCATGTCCTTTCTATCTATGGAGAAGCCTCACTATGAGAATAAGACAGAATACACTGGAAGTGTGTCCCACATATAACTGTGTGTGTGTGTGTGTGTGTGTGTGTGTGTGTGTGTGTGAGTGTGCCTGTGTGTGAGTGTGCGCCTGTGTGTGAGTGTGTCAAATCAAATTGTATTTATCACATGCGCCGAATACAACTGGTTTGGATTTTACAGTGAAATGCTTGCTTACGAACCTTTCTGAAAGATGCAGAGTTACTAGATCAATGTGGAGCTATATACAGGAAGTACCAGTATCAAATCAATGTGGAGCTATATACAGGAAGTACCAGTACCAGATCAATGTGGAGCTATATACAGGAAGTACCAGTACCAGATCAATGTGGAGTTATATACAGGAAGTACCAGTATCAAATCAATGTGGAGCTATATACAGGAAGTACCAGTACCAGATCAATGTGGAGCTATATACAGGAAGTACCAGTACCAGATCAATTTGGAGCTATATACAGGAAGTACCAGTACCAGATCAATGTAGAGCTATATACAGGAAGTACCAGTACCAGATCAATGTGGAGCTATATACAGGAAGTACCAGTACCAGATCAATGTGGAGCTATATACAGGAAGTACCAGTACCAGATCAATGTGGAGCTATATACAGGAAGTACCAGTATCAAATCAATGTGGAGCTATATACAGGAAGTACCAGTACCAGATCTATGTGAAGCTATATACAGGAAGTACCAGTACCAGATCAATGTGGAGCTATATACAGGAAGTACCAGTACCAGATCAATGTGCAGCTATGTGCAGGGAGTACCAATACCAGATCAATGTGGAGCTATATACAGGAAGTACCAGTACCAGATCAATGTGGAGCTATATACAGGAAGTACCAATACCAGATCAATGTGGAGCTATATACAGGAAGTACCAGTACCAGATCAATGTGGAGCTATATACAGGAAGTACCAATACCAGATCAATGTGGAGCTATATACAGGAAGTACCAGTACCAGATCAATGTGGAGCTATATACAGGAAGTACCAGTACCAGATCAATGTGGAGCTATGTGCAGGGAGTACCAGTATCAAATCAATGTGGAGCTATATACAGGAAGTACCAGTACCAGATCAATGTGGAGCTATATACAGGAAGTACCAGTACCAGATCAATTTGGAGCTATATACAGGAAGTACCAGTACCAGATCAACGTAGAGCGATATACAGGAAGTACCAGTACCAGATCAATGTGGAGCTATATACAGGAAGTACCAGTATCAAATCAATGTGGAGCTATATACAGGAAGTACCAGTACCAGATCTATGTGAAGCTATATACAGGAAGTACCAGTATCAAATCAATGTGGAGCTATATACAGGAAGTACCAGTACCAGATCAATGTGGAGCTATATACAGGAAGTACCAGTACCAGATCAATGTGGAACTATATACAGGAAGTACCAGTACCAGATCAATGTGGAGCTATATACAGGAAGTACCAGTACCAGATCAATGTGGAGCTATATACAGGAAGTACCAGTACCAGATCAATGTTGAGCTATATACAGGAAGTACCAGTACCAGATCAATGTGGAGCTATATACAGGAAGTACCAGTACCAGATCAATGTGGAACTATATACAGGGAGTATCAGTACCAGATCAATGTGGAGCTATATACAGGAAGTACCAGTACCAGAACAATGTGGAGCTATATACAGGGAGTATCAGTACCAGATCAATGTGGAGCTATATACAGGGAGTATCAGTACCAGGTCAATGTGGAGCTATGTGCAGGAAGTACCAGTACCAGAACAATGTGCGGAGGTATGAGGTACTTGAGGTAGATACAGTATGTACACGAAGGCAGGGTGTTTGTGTGTGTGGGTGGGGGGGGGTTAGGGTTAGCTGGATGTACTGTTGGCCTACACTATGTAGGATGTCAGTCACTGGTGTAGGCCTACATACCAGTTTACTGTACACAGTCACTGAGGTAGGCCTACTAACAGGCTTACTGCACATAG
>CM042392.1:35196785-35296785 GCA_023634145.1 Thymallus thymallus
CAAACAAACCAAACAGAAATACAGAAGACAAATGGTTTGATACAGATTGTAAAAACATTAGGAAAAAACTTAGAACACTATCGAACCAAAAACACAGAGACCCAAACAACAGAGAACTACGCCTTCAGTACTGTGAGACATTAAAATCATATAAACGTACACTCAGAATCAAGAAATCCCAGTACAACAGAAAGCAATTGACACTAATTGAGGAGTCCA
The DNA here is from genome assembly GCA_023634145.1 of Thymallus thymallus. Lineage (NCBI taxonomy): Eukaryota > Metazoa > Chordata > Actinopteri > Salmoniformes > Salmonidae > Thymallus > Thymallus thymallus. Next base: position 35,197,005 of record CM042392.1, read on the forward strand.
TAAATAAAAACAACTTCTGGCAAAATTGGAAAAACCTAAACAAACCCAAACAACAGGAATTAGCCATACAAAATGGTGACATTTGGACAAATCACTTTAAAGCACTCTACAACACTGTTGACACTCAGGATAATACTGAACAGTGCCAAATTTATGAAAAGTTAAACAAACTGGAAAAATCTATAAAGGACTACCAAAATCCTTTAGACTCCCCAATTACTGAGCAGGAGCTCCTTAAAAAACTTCAAGCCCTCAAATCAAAAAAAGCATGCGGACCTGATGGGATCCTAAATGAGATGCTCAAATTCACTAGTGAAAAATATCAATTAGCTATATTAAAATTGTTTAACTTGATCCTGAGTGTAGGTTACTTCCCTGACATCTGGAACCAAGGACTCATAACACCAATCTTTAAAAACGGAGACAAATCTGACCCTAACAATTACAGAGGGATTTGTGTGAACAGTAACCTGGGGAAGGTTTTCTGTAGTATTATAAATGTAAGAGTCCTAAACTTCCTTAATAAGCACAATATCCTGAGTAAAAGCCAAATTGGATTTATACCAAAACATAGAACAACAGATCATATTTACACCCTACACACCCTAATAGATAAACACGTCCACAAAAATAAGACAAAACTCTATGCTTGCTTTATTGACTTCCAAAAAGCATTTGATTCTATCTGGCATACAGGACTGTTCTACAAAGTCATTGAAAGTGGTGTAGGGGGTAAAACATATGACATTATAAAATCAATGTATACAGGCAACATGTGTAGCATAAAAATTGGCAAGAAACAAACTGAATCATTTAACCAGGGGCGGGGCCTGCGCCAGGGTTGCAATCTCAGCCCTGTGCTATTTAACATTTACATCAATGAATTGGCCAATATTCTAGAGAAGTCCTCAGCCCCTGGTGTTAGTCTCCACAATTCGGAAGTTAGATGCCTGCTCTTTGCAGATGACCTGTGCCTGCTTTCACCCACAGCACATGGTCTACAGCAGAGCTTGGACCTGCTAGAGCAGTACTGTCAGACCTGGGCCCTGACAGTAAACCCCAAAAAGACCAAAATAATGATTTTCCAGACAAATTCCAGATCCCAGGGAATAAAACCAAAGTTCTCAATTGGTGCAAAACATATAGAGTATTGCACACAATACAACTATTTAGGTTTAAAAATAAGTTCGACTGGACACCTAAATAATGCAGTGAATGAACTGAGAGACAAAGCACGCAGGGCATTCTACGCCATTAAAAAACAAATCCAAATTGAAATACCTATTACAATTTGGCAAAAACTAATTAAATGTGTGATTGAACCAATCGCACTCTATGGCAGCGAGGTGTGGGGTCCACTTACAAAACAAGATTTTACCCACTGGGACAAACATCCCATTGAGACCTTGCACGCGGAACTTTGTAAGATTCTCCTACATGTCCAGAGGAAAACTACAAACAATGCATGCAGGGCAGAATTAGGCCGATATCCACTAATATTAAAAACTCAAAAAAGAGCAATTAAGTTTTGGAAACACCTAAAACACAGTGACCCCCTCTCATATCATTACCAAGCCCTGCAATACCAAGAGTTGAGCAAAGATAAGAGTCCCTTCATCCAACTGGTCCAGGGGCTGAGTTCACAAACTTGTTCCACTAACACACTGAAGCCTCAGGACCAGAACATCCAATCAATAAGAATTAACCAAATTACAAAACATCTAAAACAAAACTACATTACCTATTGGAAAACACAAACACAAGCACAAAGCAAAATGCAGTGCTATTTGGCCCTAAATCGACAGTACACCATGGCAAACTATCTGACCATGGTGACTGATCAAAACCTCAGGAAAACCTTGACAAAGTACAGGCTCAGCGAGCACAGCCTTGCTATTGAGAAGGGTAGACACAGGAAAACCTGGCTCCCTGTAGAGGAAAGGCTGTGCAACCACTGCACCACAGCGGAACCAGAGACAGAGCTGCATTTCCTGACCAAATGTCAAAAATATAAAACCATCAGAGAGAGTCACTTCCCCAAATTTGAACAAGTAGTCCGGGGCTTTGAGGACCTCTCTGACATAGAAAGGCTGCCGATCCTTTTGGGGGAAGACATGACCAGCTGTGTGCTGGCAGCATGCTATGTTGCTGCCTGCCACAAGTTGAGGGACAGTGCCTGACATATTTAATGCATTTATTTTATTTTTTCCTGTTGTTATTTGTTCTTTGATGTAATTATATTTTTAAAAAAAATATATATATATATATGTGTGTATGAATGTATGTATATATGTGTATATATATGTATGTGCGTGTGTATATGTATGTATATATATATATATAAAATAGAAAAAAAAAATATATATAAATATATAAAAAATATATATATATATTGATGTATGATACTTTGGCAATATGTACATTGTTGCGTCATGCCAATAAAGTGAATTGAATTGAATTGAATTGAATTGAGAGAGAAGAGAGAGAGAGAGAGAGAAGAGAGAGAGAGAGGAGAGAGAGAGAGAGAGAGAGAGAAGAGAGAGAGAAGAGAGAGAGAGAGAGAGAGAGAGAGAGAGAGAGAGAGAGAGAGAGAGAGAGAGAGAGGAATAGCAATGTCAGAAAGATAGAAAGAGAAGGGAACAGCAGTGTCAGAGAGAGAGAGAGAAGAGAGAGAGAGAGAGGAGAGAGAGAGAGAGAGAGAGAGAGAGAGAGAGAGAGAGTGAGAGAGAGAGAGAGAGAGAGAGAGAGAGAGAGAGAGAGAGAGAGAGAGAGAGAGAGAGAAACAGCAATGTCAGAAAGATAGAAAGAGAAGGGAACAGCAGTGTCAGAGAGAGAGAGAGCGAGAGAAGGCAGTGTCAGAGAGAGAGAGAGCGAGAGAAGGCAGTGTCAGAGAGAGAGAGAGCGAGAGAAGGCAGTGTCAGAGAGAGAGAGAGCGAGAGAAGGCAGTGTCAGAGAGAGAGAGAGCGAGAGAAGGCAGTGTCAGAGAGAGGCTGTAGTGTAGACTCCCTTTAAAATGTTGCGTGTTTGAGATTGACTGAATCTCAAATTATAATGTGTAGTAATTTAGAAGTGAATTTGTAGATTGATCAGTCTGAGCAGTTGGTAATTAGAGACTGAGCTAAATCGATGCTCTCTCGAACACGGCCAATGACTTTAACATCATGTATAAGTGTTAAGCATGAACACATTAGCTCATCACACATACAGGGATCAAGACTGTGCAGAAGCCTTACAAACAAAATGACCCATTTGAAATACACAACAAGCCCATGTAAAGGAAGATATCTGTACAGCAGATGTTACCAAACTAGGATTCACAGGAGAATTTCCCAAATCCTGGAGAAAATAAATATATCAACCAGAGAACCCTCTTAGAACATGGGAAAAGGCCCTTAGATAATGGGAAAAGGCCCTTAGATAATGGGAAAAGGCCCTTAGAACATGGGAAAAGGCCCTTAGATCTAGGGGAAAAGGCCCTTAGATAATGGGAAAAGGCCCTTAGATCATGGTAAAAGGCCCTTAGATCATGGGAAAAGGCCCTTAGATCATGGGAAAAGGCCCTTAGAACATGGGAAAAGGCCCTTAGATAATGAGAAAAGGCCCTTAGATCATGGGAACGGAGGGGAAGGAGGAAGAATTTCTTATTTGGGGAAATTGGGGATTATGACATCATAATCTACTGAATAAGACGTTTTTGGGCTGCGTCCCAAATAGCACCATATTCTCTTTACAGTGCACTACGTCTGGAATATGGAATAGGGTGTTTTTTGGGACGTTCACTTTTTTAACATCACATCTCAAGCTGAGTGTAAAACGAGAATAAGGAGGACAGTGTGTTTGGTCGAATTACAGTTTTTTTTATTCGCTTTGGTACTCTTATCTCCAGTATGTGGTAAAACCTCACAACTGTTAGTACAAAACTCAAAGCAGATCATCAAAAAGTCTGTTTTTTCAAACATGTAATCACATGTTCAATTGACTAAGTACAACGCACAAAATTACACATTCACTTTTTCACCATCAAAGAAATACCTTTCATATGAAGTAATTGTCTTTCACAATGCAATGCTCACAATACTTTTGATATGCTTCTCATCTGATTTGCGTAAATACATTTGACCAACACTTAATCCAACTGATCTTAATGGTTCATCACTGAACCGTTTGGTAAACCTATAGATTTTCATTTCAGCAAATATACAGTATATGGATTTTGAGAACTACAGAAATAAAATGTGTGTTTGTACGAACATATAAATGACGTGTAACCACACACGATGAATACTCGTTATTGCTAATTGATTTCACATAGTGGTAACCACAATTGGTCACTATAAGTGGGGGTGTAAACACTGGCAATTTCTTTCAACATGGAGCAGGATAGACAGCAAGGAATAGGAAGAGCTCGTGGACAAGGGATCCGTCAGAGAGGTGGGCATGGGCACCAACAGAGAGGTGGGCATGGGCACCAACAGAGAGGTGGGCATGGGCACCAACAGAGAGGTCAGAGAGGTGGGCATGGGCACCAACAGAGAGGTGGGCATGGGCACCAACAGAGAGGTGGGCATGGGCACCAACAGAGAGGTGGGCATGGGCACCAACAGAGAGGTCAGAGAGGTGGGCATGGGCACCAACAGAGAGGTGGGCATGGGCACCAACAGAGAAGTCAGAGAGGTGGGCATGGGCACCAACAGAGAGGTGGGCATGGGCACCAACAGAGAGGTGGGCATGGGCACCAACAGAGAGGTCAGAGAGGTGGGCATGGGCACCAACAGAGAGGTGGGCATGGGCACCAACAGAGAAGTCAGAGAGGTGGGCATGGGCACCAACAGAGAGGTCAGAGAGGTGGGCATGGGCACCAACAGAGAGGTGGGCATGGGCACCAACAGAGAAGTCAGAGAGGTGGGCATGGGCACCAACAGAGAGGTCAGAGAGGTGGGCATGGGGCCCGTCAAAGGGTTGGTCATCAGAGAGAGGGAGGCAGAACTGTTGTCTCTAATGAAGTCCGGGCCATCATCGTTGATCATGTGGTGAACTGAGGCCTAGTTGATCCAAATCTAAAAAGATCAACTGTCAATTCTATCATCTGAACTTTTCGCCAAGAAAACCGGTAAGTGTGGAGGATGTATGCTATTACATTTACAGTAAATTGTAATGCATGTAAATTCATCAGACATGTTACAGTATTCGTACAGTATGATCTATTGACAGTATACTCTGTTCTATGCTTAGAATTGACAGAAAACCCCATAGTGGTGGCCGGGGGCGTGTGCTGACTGACCAGCAAGAGTGGGCAGAGGTGGAAATGGTGAGGGCCAGGAATGATATACGGCTGTCAGAAATAAAGCAGGCAATTGAGGAGAACAATGACACCTTTGCCAATGTGGCCTCCATCAGCCTCCCAACAGTAGGCCGCCTTTTAAAGAGGCACCAGGTATCAATGAAACACATTTACCTGGTGCCTTTAGAGAGAAACAATGACCGGGTGAAACAACTAAGGGCTGAGTATGTTCAGGTACAGCACTATATACTGTATTACTGTTACTATTAGTATGTTCAGGTACAGCACTATATACTGTATTACTGTTACTATTAGTATGTTCAGGTACAGCATTATATACTGTATTACTGTTACTATTAGTATGTTCAGGTACAGCACTATATACTGTATTACTGTTACTATTAGTATGTTCAGGTACAGCACTATATATTGTATCACTGTTACTATTTGATGCATCACTTACGTCATATGTATATTGGAACAACACTGTAAAAAGAACTAACCAAAATATATTTTTTTGAGGGTTATGGTGCTTGACGCTGATGTGAATCATCACAAGTACATTTTTGTTGATGAAGCGGGCTTTAACCTGGCCAAAACCCGTCGCCGTGGACGGAACATCATCGGGCCACTGTCCAAGTGCCTGGACAACGTGGAGGAAACATCTCCATGTGTGCAGCTATCTCTGAAGATGGTGTCGTAGGACGTAGGCCATTACTTGGCTTCTATAATGCTGCACATCTTATTGAGTTTCTCAATGACATTGAGCCGGCCTGTCAAGGTGAAGGGGTCACCTATGTAACTGTGTGGGACAATGTCAGGTTCCACCATGCAGAGGTAGTTCAAGCATGGTTTCAGGCCCATCCCCGATTCATGACCCTCTACCTGCCTCCATACTCTCCTTTCCTCAACTCTATTGAGGAATTTTTTTCAGCATGGAGGTGGAAGGTCTATGATCGCCAACCCCTTGAGCGTGCCACCCTCCTTCAGGCCATGGATGATGCATGTGATGACATCAGTGTAGACCAATGTCAAGCATGGATTCGTCACGCCAAAAGGTTTTTTCCAAGGTGCATGAACAATGATAACATTCATTGTGATGTGGACGAGAATCTATGGCCAAATGCTCAAGACAGGCTTGATCCAAATTAATGTAATGTGCACTAAATGTTATGTTTTGTTCTCATTTAGTTACATTTCATTATAGAAAGTATACAATTATATCTGAAAAATAAAAACTAATTTGCCCAAATGATTGTAGAGGATGTCTTCATTGATCCTTCACTTGATTACACATAGGATGGATATTTTGGAAATTATAGATTATGTAAATTAATATGTAGCATATTAATTTCAGCACTTCTAAGGCCGATTTGAAACATGTATCTTGCATTGTTTGCTGTTGGATGAACTGATTGTTAAAAGTACTAAACTGAAAGAAGATCATACTGTTGTGTTTCGGTGATTAAACCAAATGTTCTCATTACATATTACAATAATCTTGTGTTTGAAACAATGATTATGTGGACTGAAAACATGTGCAACTGACTGAAAGCATTACATCAGGTTTTGAAAGAATGACTAGCTGCGTTACAAGTTTGATCAGTTTGGATTTTTGTACTAAGAGTTTTGAAAATGTACACCTTACTTGTGAAAATAGTACCAAAGCGAATAAAAAAACTGTAACTGCAATGTGAATGAGTGGCTTCAATGTGGTTTAACAGCGTTTTTGTACCACCTACTGGTGAATATCAGTAGTGGTTGAGCTGAAGGAAACGCTTGTTCAAGGTTGAATTAATGGGTTGCGTTATATAGCGAGTGTGCCCGCTCTGTTATTAGTTAGCACATGCGCTCTAGCCAACAGCTCGCAGAAACAGTGCAGGTATAGTCTATATACCTCATACTCAGCTCTGGAACTTGAAGCCAGTTCCCCGCCCCCAATGTTCCCCTCTAATCAAGGACTGATATAAACCTGGGACATCATGTGTGTGCAATTCATTATCAGGTAGAACAGAAAACCATCAAGCTCCGGACCTCGTGGGGTAAGAGTTGAATACCCCTGGCCTATATTGAGGAACAAATCCAGTGTTGACTTGATAGAAATACATAAAATCTATAAAATACCATTTAAAGTGGTATAAATCAATTACTATTTCACCGGTTGTCACAGAAACATCAAACTAGGTAGGATTTATTCTAAACATTTCTAGTATACTTTTACAACCTTTGTTTTGTATACAAAACAAAACATCTTTAAAATGCAAGAGATGAATAGATTGATAGATACTTTATTGATCCCCGAAGGGGAAATTTCTTTGTCAAGCAGCTACGAAAAAAACACAGGGCAGGTGCAAAATGCCAGAACGAAAATACACAAAAGACAGATACACAAAACATGATACATAGAGCGGCAGTATGAAAAAGTATAAAAATACAAGAAGTCTGGATGCAAAAAAGCTATAAAAAAGACATTGCATAGTATGGGTGGATGGCTGAATATGTACACTATACATTAGTGGATGTTGGATGGTTAACTATACTATACAGGTCGATGGCAGAGAAATACTTAAATAGCTAATAGTGCGTATGATATAAGTGAGGGTAATAATAGTTTACTTAACATACAGTCTGGTTAAATGAACAGGTAAGTGAATATTTTGCATGGTTACATTAACTGTACAGGTAAATGTACAGTTAAATGTACAGGTAAGTAAATATTTGCATGGTAACATTAACTGTACAGGTAAATGACAGGAAGAGATACTTAAATAGCTAAATGTGTGTATGATATCATTTAGGGTAATAATAGTAATTCCCTTAAAATACAGTCCTTAGTACAGGGTTTGATTGCAGATAAAAGCACGTATTGCACATTCAATATAGTAAAAGCAATGAAAAAGGACACAACTGACAGGATACTAATATGCATTCCTGAGTGATTGACTACGTAAGTTACGTCCAATAATTACTTACAATATTGCACGTGATATGATATAACAACTGTACATGAATATGTATATACAGACCTGAAATAATAAATAAGTCCTGAGTGAATGAGTGATTACAGACCAGAGTTACTCACAGATGGATGCATAATTGATAAACTAGGTCCTAACACCCGAACAGTTCCAGGTCTATGTTGACGACGGCACGGCACCCCCGTGAGGCATTAAATAGTCTAATAGCCGCCGGCAGGAAGGACCTCCTGTAGCGCTCTCCGTCTCTCCGCCACCTCCTCTAGATTGTCAAGGCTAATCCCCAGAACAGAGCTAGCCTTCCTGATCAGCTTTTTACCTGAGAAGCATCACCGGCTTTTATGTTGGCGCCCCAGCACACCACTGCAAAAAAGATGGCACTGGCCACCACAGACTGGTAGAAGGTTCTGGCCCTTTTTGTACAGAGCCCCGGTGTTACCAGCCCATTCCAGCCTGTTGTCCATATGGACTCCCAGGAACTTGTATGACCCAACCATTTCCACATCCATCCCCTGTATAGGGACTGCAGTCAGTTGGGCCTTGGTTCTCCTGAAGTCCACCACCATCTCCTTTGTTCTGCTGATGTTGAGCTGAAGGTGGTTCTGCTCACACCACAACACAAAGTCATTGATTGCGCTCCTGTACTCCTCCTCCTGCCCACCATTGATGCACCCTACAATTGCGGAGTCATCCGAGAACTTCTGTAGGTGGCATGTTTCAAAGTTATATCTGAAGTCCGAGGTGTAGAGGGTGAACAGGAAGGGGGACAGGACCGTTCCCTGGGGGGCCCCTGTGTTGCTCACTGCCCGTTCTGACACACAGCTCTGTAGTCAAACAAATTGTGGCCTACCGGTCAGGTAGTCAGTGACCCAGGAGACTAAGGGTGCTTCCACTTTCATCCTCTTCATCTTCTCACCCAGTAGCAGGGGCTGAATGGTGTTGAAGGCACTGGAGAAGTCAAAAAACATAACCCTCACAGTGCAACCTGCGTTGTCCAGGTGAGAGTAGGCCCTCTGCAGAAGGTATTGCATCATCCACCCCAATGTTGCACTGATATGTGAACTGCAGGGGGTCCAGTGATGTACACACCAGGGGTCTGAGGTGAGCGAGGACTAACCTTTCTAGGGTCTTCATGATGTGGGATGTTAGCGCTACAGGTCTGAAGTCATTCAGGACAGTGGGGTGCGCCTTCTTGGGCACTGGGATGAGGCAGGATGTTTTCCACAGCACAGGGACCCTTTTTAGGCTCAGGCTAAGGATGAAGCGTCACTGGAGTATTCCACACAGTTGGTCAGCACAGACCCTAAGCACCATTGGGCTGATGCCATCAGGGCCCGCCACTTTCCACTGATGTAGTCTCTCCAGCTCTCTCTTCACTTGGTTGGTGGTGAAAGCCAGCCCAGGTGGGGAGGTGGGGGGAAGGGGGGTGTTGAGGATCAGTCCAGAGGGAGCAGGGGCGGAGGTGGGGTCGCTGATTGTCTCAACAGAGGTGCTGTGAGCAGAGTGGGAGTGGGACAGCCGTGAGGGTGTGTGGCCTGGGGAGCTGGAGGAGAGGTGGACAGAGCCAGTATCGAACCTGTTAAAAAATTGCTTCAGCTCATTGGCTCTGTCCTGGGTCCCCTCCGTCTGCCCACTGTTTGACTTTTTGAAGCCAGTGACATTTCTCATACCCTTCCACACCTCTCTCACCTGGCTCTGCCTCAGCTTGTCCTCCACCTTCTCCTTATACCCTCTCTTCCCCTCAGCAATCTGCAACTTCAGCTCCCTCTGGACGCATTTCAATTTGTCCTTGTCCCCATCCTTCAAGGCCCTCTTCTTCTCATTCAGCAGGGCCTTCAGGTCTCTGGTGACCCAGGGTTTATTATTTGGAAAAAAGTGAACCTTCCTCGTGGGTACAGTATTGTCTACACAACAATTTATATAGTCCGTTATGCAGTCTGTAAGACCATCAATGTCCTCCCCATGAGCCTCACAGAGCACATCCCAGTCTGTTGTTTTAAAGCAGTCCTGTAGGGCCTCATTCACCTCCGGAGATCATCTCCTTAGTGGTCGCAGGCTGCTGTTGGACCATAGGGCTGTAGAGTGGGGTGAGGTGGACAAGGTTGTGATCCAATCTACCGAGGGGAGGGAGTGCAGTGGAGTTGTATGCATCCTCCACATTAGCATATAACAATTCCAGAGTTGTATTTTTCCTGGTTGGGCACTTCACAAACTGTTTGAACATGGGCAGCGTTGAAGAGAGAGATGCATGGTTAATATCCACCGAAATGGCAAAGAAAGCACTGGGATGTGCTGTCTGTAACCTCGTGATAACAGAGTGGATGACGTCACATGCTGTGTTTGCGTCAGCGGAGGGTGGGATGTAAACAATAACAGCAATGGCCACCGTGAATTCCCTCGGCAAATAGTAGGGTCGCTTCCCGGTATTCTCTTTGTCCATGAACCAAACCCTGAAGCTCGTCCATCTTGTTATAAAGCGACCTCACGTTGCCCATAATGACAGACGGTATAGCCGGGTTGTACTTATACTTCCTTAGCTTTACACTTCAATACCGCCCTGCGTCCACGCCGTCGCCTTTTCAACTCATCCGGAATATCAAACTTTTCCCTGGGGAGCAGCAGCGCTGCGTGTGCTAAATCCAGGAGCTGGGCTCGGTTGTAAATAATTGATGACTCGCGTGTACGTTTGGTGCTGAGAAAAATAAAAAGTCCCTCAGTGATAAAAAGGACCGTTAAAACCTTCGTAAAACAGTAGCACTCCATAATCCTGAACTATTATAGTTCAACTGTTGCAAAAAAGCTCACGAAAAACGGACGAAAAACATACTAAAACAACAATTAACGCATAAACAATGGGAGCTGCTTAACAGGCGACCAGCAGGTATAAATCAATAACTAATTCACAGTTTTTCACAGAAACATCAAACTGTCTATGATTTATTCTATAAATTTCTAGCATACTTTTACAACCTTTGTTTTGAGGACAAATTCCAGTTTTGAATTGATAGAAATACATACAATTGTAAAATGCCATTTAAAGCTGTATAAATCAATAACTAATTCACCGGTTGTCACAGAAACATCAAATTAGGCATGATTTATTTTATCTTTCAATACCCATACTAATATATCTATACATAATGTTATCCTTCCTCTGGTATCTTTCAATACCCATGCTAATATATATATACAGTATGTTATCCTTCCTCTGGTATCTTTCAATACCCATGCTAATATATATATACGGGAAATGGAACATGCTGTCGTACACATCGATCCAGAGCATCCCAAACATGCTCAATGGGTGACATGTCTGGTGAGTATGCAGGCCATGGAAGAACTAGAACATTTTCAGCTTCCAGGAATTGTGTCCAGATCCATGCGACACGGGGCCGTGCATCATCATGCTGAAACACGAGGTCGCTGCGATTTAATGCCACAATAACATACCATAACCCCACCGCCACCATGGGGCACTCTGTTCACAACGTTGACATCAGTAAACCGTTCACGCACACAACGCCATATACACTGTCTGCAATCTGCCCAGTACAGTTGAAACCAGGGATTCATCCATGAAGAGCATACTTCTCCAGCGTGCCAGTGGCCATCGAAGGTGAGCATTTGCCCACTGAAGTCGGTTACAACGCCGAACTGCAGTCAGGCCAAGACCCTGGTGAGGACGACGAGCACGCAGATGAGCGTCCTTGAGACGGTTTCTGACATTGTTTGTTTGTGCAAACTCACAGTTTCATCAGTTGTCCGGGTGGCTGGTCTCAGACGTTGCGGGTGACTTGTCTCAGGCAAAGAAAGTTAAGGTTAATAAAGTACATTAATGATACTAGCTTGATCTGGAAATCCCCAGGTCAGAGCCGTTAGGGGGTTGAACCGTACATCCAGCTTAGGTGAGAAAAAGGTGGGGGGCCGAAAAAGCACCTCTTTGAGCGATGTCCACATTAGGTGTTAACCCCTGAACACATCATGGGGGTTATTATTATTATTATTTTATTTAGAGAAGGCTATGACTCTCTTTGAGCTTGCTAGAAGAACCTGTTAACTGGGTGAGAGAGCATAGGCACTTGACTTCGGGGATAGCCCATTTTACTGTAAAGCCCTTACTGTTGAGTCTGAGGAACAGTCCCTAGCTGTAGACTAGCTCAGTGGAAAGGCAGAGCGGCATCTATCAGACCTGTAGGGTAGGTAGGGTCGATTTAAGTTGCTAATTCTGCAGGGGTGGTATTTTAGCTTCGACACTTTACTTTTATCCCTTCGTGATATCCAATTGGTAGCTACAGTCTTGTCCCATCGCTGCAACTCCCCTACGGACTCAGGAGAGGCGAAGGTCGAAAGCCATGCGTCCTCCGAAACATGACCCTGCCAAGCCGCGCTGCTTCTTGAGAAGGAGTCGCTACAGTGTGATGGGACAAGGATATCCCGGCCGGCCAAACCCTCCCCTAACCCGGATGACACTGGGCCAATTGTGTCCCGCCTCATGGGTCTCCCGGTCACGGCTGGTTGGAACACAGCCTGGGATCAAACCCGGGGCTGTAGTGACGCCTCAAGCACTGTGATGCAGTGCCTTTGGCCACTGCGCTACTCAGGAGGCCAGCTTTGACACAGTTTAATCAGCTTCTTGATATGCCACACCTGTCAGGTGGATGGATTATCTTGGTAAAGGAGAGTCTTGTGCATATGGAAAATATCTGGGATATTTTATTTTGACTCATGAAACATGGGACAAACACTTTACATTTTGGTTTATATTTTTTGTTCAGTGTATTGTCATCTTATGTTTCTTATTTATTTAAATTTGTGTCATTCTGTATCTGTCTATTAATGTTATGTATTATGTCATGTTTTATGTTTTGTATGAATCCCAGGAAGAGTAGATGCATCTTTGCCTGCCTCTTATATTTCCAAGATGGCGTAACAGTTTCAGTTTTTTCGTATATATTTCTTATTCTTATACTCATATACGCCACACCCAATGCGGAACGGATCTACTATTTCTTTATCCCATATAACTGGACTCCGACAGAAGCTAGCCTGCTAACTAGCTACTAGCCACTGCTAGCGCTCCTCACCACTGCCTGTGGCCTGCACCAGACAGCATTAGTTCGGACAATATCGGCCAGTCTGCACAGCACGCTTCCAACCCAGCGCATATCGGATTGCTTTCTATACCACATCACCGGATTTCTGCCGAAATCACTGGACCATTACACCGGATTATCGCTGCTAGCTAGCTACAACCGAGTGGCTGTTGTTGGCTAACACCACTGTCCCGAAGCATGCACCAGTTAGCCTTAAGCTAGCCTCGAGCTAGGCCCATCTCTCAGCTAGCCGACGTGTACAATTCCTGGGCTACAGTACCTCTTTGTCAACCGGCCTGGACCTTCTATTGTCAACACGGGGCCATCACGACTGGTCTGCCGATGTAATCGTCTGCCGTGGTTTCAACAGGCTTTTCCGTTGGATGTCGCCGAAGACCCATCTGCTAGCCCTGGCCCGCTAGCACTCTGAACGCTGTGCCTCCTGCTCGCTAGTGCAGTAGCGGCCTCTGAACTGCTCCCTGGCTCACCTCTTGCTGCTCATTGGACCTTATGATCACTCGGCTACACAGCTGATGCCTGCTGGACTGTTCCCTCACACGGTACTTCATTCTGTTTATCTGTTAAGCCTCAGCCTCGAATTCAGGTCCTGTGTGTAGCACAACATTCTCTCTAACTGACCATCTCTGTCCATTCATCACCATTACCCGTTGTTGTCTTAGCTCTCTTGATTAACTCCTGTGATTCTTTTATGCTTCTCTCTCATGTCAATATGCCTTGTCTGTTGCTGTTTAGGTTATTTCTTATTGTTCTATTCCACTGTAGAGCCTCCAGTCCCGCTCAACATGCCTCAGATAGCTCCTTTGTCCCCCCCCACATACGTGGAGACCTTACCTGGCTTAACTGGTGCCTGCAGAGATGCAACCTCTCTCATCGTTACCCAACGCCTAGGTTTACCTCCACTGAACTCAGATCCTACCATATCCTTGTCTGTACATTATGCCCTGAATCTATTCTACCACGCCCAGAAATCTGCTCCTTTTATTCTCTGTACCCAACGCACTAGACGACCAGTTCTTAAAGCCTTTAGCCGTACCCTTATCCTACTCCTCCTCCGTTCCTCTGGTGATGTTGAGGTAAACCCAGGTCCTGTAGCCCCCATTACTACACCTATTCCCCAGGCGCTGTCATTTGTTGACTTCTGTAACCATAAAAGCCTTTGTTTCATGCACATTAACATCAGAAGCCTCCTGCCTAAGTTTGATTTATTCATTGCTTTAGCACACTCTGCCAACCCTGTGGTCCTAGCAGTGTCTGAATCCTGGCTTAGGAAGGCCACCAAAAATTCAGAAATTTCCATCCCCAACTACAACATTTTCCGTCAAGATAGAACTGCCAAAGGTGGCGGAGTTGCAATCTACTGCAGAGATAGCCTGCAGAGTTCTGCCATACTATCCAGGTCTGTGCCCAAACAGTTTGAGCTTCTACTTTTAAAAATCCACCTTTCCATTAATAAATCTCTCGCAGTTGCCCCCCTCAGCCCCCAGCTGTGCCCTGGACTCCATATGTGAATTGATTGCCCCCCCATCTATCTTCAGAGCTCGTACTGTCAGGTGACCTAAACTGGGATATGCTTAACACCCCGGCCGTCCTACAAACTAAGCTAGATGTCCTCAATCTCACACAAATTATCAAGGAACCTACCAGGTTCAACCCTAAATCAGTAAACATGGACACCCTCAAACATATCATCCTGACTAACTTGCCCTCCAAATACACCTCTGCTGTCTTCAACCAGGATCTCAGCGTTCACTGCCTCGTTGCCTGCGTCCATAATGGGTCCACGGTCAAACCACCACCCCTCATCACTGTCAAACGCACCCTAAAACACTTCAGCGAGCAGGCCTTTCTAAACGATCTGGCCCGGGTATCCTGGAAGGATATTGACCTCATCCCGTCAGTAGAGGATGCCTGGTTGTTCTTTAAAAGTGCTTTCCTCACCATCTTAAATAAGCATGCCCCTTTCAAAAAATGTAGAACTAAGAACAGATATAGCCCTTGGTTCACTCCAGACTTGACTGCCCTTGACCATCACAAAAACATCCTGTGGCGCACTGCATTAGCATCGAATAGCCCCCGCGATATGCAACTATTCAGGGAAGTCAGGAACCAATATACACAGTCAGTCAGGAAAGCAAAGTCTAGCTTTTTCAAACAGAAATTTGCATCCTGTAGCACTAATTCCAAAAACCTCCTCCCAGCAGCCCTCTGCACTCTGAGGCTAAGAAACAATCAAGAATTTCAATAAGCATTTTGCTACGGCTGGCCATGCTTTCCACCTGGCTACCCCTACCCCGGCCAACAGCTCTGCACCCCCCGCAGCAACTTGCCCCTCCCCCCCCCCAAAATCTGGACCCCTACAAATCAGCTGGGCTAGACAATCTGGACCCTTTCTTTCTAAAATTATACGCCGAAATTGTTGCAACCCCTATTACTAGCCTGTTCAACCTCTCTTTCGTATTGTCTGAGATCCCTAGAGATTGGAAAGCTGCCACGGTCATCCCACTCTTCAAAGGGGGAGACACTCTGGACCCAAACTGTTACAGACCTATATCCATCCTACCCTGCCTTTCTAAAGTCTTCGAAAGCCAAGTTAACAAATAGATCACCGAACATTTCGAATCCTACCGTACCTTCTCCGCTATGCAATCTGGTTTCCGAGTTGGTCATGGGTGCACCTCAGCCACGCTCAAGGTTCTAAACGATATAATAACCGCCATCGATAAAAGACAGTACTGTGCAGCCGTCTTCATCGACCTGGCCAAGGCTTTGTCAATCACCGCATTCTTATCGGCAGACTCAATAGCCTTGGTTTCTCAAATGACTGCTTCGACCGGTTCACCCACTACTTCTCTGATAGAGTTAAGTGTGTCAAATCGGAGGGCCTGTTGTCCGGACCTCTGGCAGTCTCTATGGGAGTGCCACAGGGTTCAACTCTTGGGCCGACTCTATTCTCTGTATATATCAACGATGTCGCTCTCGCTGCTGGTGACTCTCTGATCCACCTCTACGCAGACAACACCATTCTGTATACATCTGGCCCTTCTTTGGTGTTAAAAAACCTCCAAACCAGCTTCAATGCCATACAACACTCCTTCCGTGGCTTCCAACTGCTCTTTCAGACTCACATTAAGCATCTCCGATACAAAATTAAATCTAGAATAAGCTTCCTATTTCGCAAACAAAGCCTCCTTCACTCATGCTGCCAAACATGCCCTTGTAAAACTGACTATCCTACCGATCCTTGACTTCGGCGATGTCATTTACAAAATAGCCTCCAACACTCTACTCAGCAAATTGGATGTAATCTATCACAGTGCCATCCGTTTTGTTACCAAAGCCCCATATACTACCCACCACTGCGACCTGTATGCTCTCGTTGGCTGGCCCTCACTACATATTCGTCGCCAAACCCACTGGCTCCAGGTCATCTATAAGTCTTTACTAGGTAAATCCCTGCCTTATCTCAGCTCACTGGTCACCATAGCAACACCCACCCGTAGCATGCGCTCCAGCAGGTATATTTCACTGGTCATCCCAAAAGACAACACCTCCTTTGGCCGCCATTCCTTCCAGTTCTCTGCTGCCAATGACTGGAAAGAATTACAAAAATCATTGAAGCTGGAGACTCCTATCTCCCTCACTAACTTTAAGCATTAGCTGTCAGAGCAGCTTACCGATCACTGCACCTGTATATAGCCCTTCTGTAAATAGCCCACACTACTACCTCATCCCCATATTGTTATTTTTGCTCATCTGCACCCCAGTATCTCTATTTGCACATCATCATCTGCACATCTATCACTCCAGTGTTAATGCTAAATTGTAATTATTTCGCCACTATGACCTATTTATTGCCTTACCTTCCTAATCTTACTACATTTGCACTCTTTACATAGATTTTCTATTGTGTTATTGACTGTACGTTTGTTTATTCTCATGTGTAACTCTGTGTTGTTTTTTGTCGCACTGCTTTGCTTTGTCTTGGCCAGGTCACAGTTGTAAATGAGAACTTGTTCTCAACTGGCCTACCTGGTTAAATAAAGGTGAAATAAAACCTACCTGGTTAAATAAAGGTGAAATAAAAATAAAACAAAAAATTATAGGGAGCCTAATAAAATACTACATACTAAAGCATCAAAGGGGGCTGTCCTTTCTTTTTCTTCAGACAGCATCTACCGGTAAACATGCACTAACGTGAGGTGTCAAGGGCGGGGCCATGTGTGGGTCCAAGCGCGTCCTGATTGGTTGGAATAGGTTGGTGAATGACATAGGAAACTGATTGACAGACCTGAAGGTCAATCAGATTGAGAGGGCCGCCCTTTTTTATATAATTCGGAAAGGCTGTTGTGAACCAATTGCAGATATGGCAGCGGTCTAGTGAAATAACCCCATTGGACTAGAGACCCTCGAATGATCGGCATGGAATTGTAATGTGAACGAGTGGGTGAATGACTGAGTGAGCAATAGTGCGTTATGTAACGAAAGATACCGTTAGTACCCTACTGATGATTTGATTGGATACATGACGAGACGGGTGATCAGTAAGAAGTACATTTATTTTTATGAATAAGAGAAGGAGCGAGAAGGAGATCACATCTGGAAATGTTGGTGAGCGCAGCTATTCTATTCATTCTGTATCCGTATCAACATTGCATTATATTGTTGATTGAAATATAGCCTAATTTAATGTCATGTCATGTAGCCTGGGAATTTATGTAAGAGCTGACACGCCAATGGACTATTCGATTTTATCATGTATATCATTATAAAGACATTACAATTGAACACTCATAAAGGTTAATAATGTGTGTGTCATATAAAACTCGGTAAACATATGCGGAACGGGAGGGAAGTCCATGCCCAAACAATGGCGCATCTCCGTTTTCATTATTATTTATTGATGAGAACATTTCAATTCTCTTTGTCTCTATTCTAATATAATGTTAAAAATCAACTTCGTGGTAAATGGCATCGATGCTCAACAGATTAGAACAGGAACTCCATATCAAATGCTACAGGTATTCGTTATTAGATAGTTTGAGAAATTGAGAAACATATTTAATGGCATCAATGATTTTAAAATAGGAACTCCAAAGAATTATATGACCTAGACTGGCTAACATTCTTACACCTCTGCAGGTATTCGTCATTCGATATTTTCAGCAAATCAATTAAACAACATATTTTGTTATACAACGCTGTCTGGAAAACATCTCCCTTCTGTCTGGCAGAAGAATCGCAGGTAAGCGTTTTTCGTCTTGAATCTTGTTCTGGAGGCAGCTCTGCAGAATGGTCACTAGCTGGCAACGCCACAAAGTCATACAACCTTAACCTTAAATAAAGACCAAACAGCAAATATTTGTTTTCATGAATGTTTTAAATATTGACAATTTTGACTTTACAGCTGACCAATCTTGCGGAAATTATTACGTTCTGCCTCCAGGACAAGACTAAACTCAATAAACATCAAACTGCAGCAGAATCACACCATTTAACCACGTAGGAGTTTTTATTTATTATTATTTGTATTTATTTATTTAACCTTTATTTTAGGCAAGTCATTTAAGAACTTACAATGACGGCCTACCTACAGGGTCAGTCACTGGAGCAAATTAGGGTTAAGTGCCTTGCTCAAGGACACATCGACAGTTTTTTCACCTTGTCGGCTCGGCTATTCGAACCAGCGACCTTACGGTTACTGGCCCAACGCTCTAACTGCTAGGCTACCTGCCGCACGATACGTGGCTTGGCTCAGACAGCATAATCTGATTCTGATTCCATTGCCTGACTCCCTCACTGTACATTGCATTTGACTGGTCCTCAGTGTGATTCAGTTGGACAGACTCGACAGAGCGCAGCCGACACAGCGACGGTGTGAGTGGAGCAGAGAGAACCGAGGATGGGGGGCGGAGGCCAGCAGACGGAGTCAGGCGAGCCGGCCAAGGCTGACAGGGGTGGGCCCGGAGGAGGGGGAGGAGGACGAGGTGGCAGTGCAGTCTACACCTGGGAAGAGGTCCATAGGCACTCCCACAGAGGAGACCAGTGGTTGGTCATCGACAGGAAGGTCTATAATGTTACCCAGTGGGTGAAGAGACACCCAGGAGGCATCAGGGTCATCAGTCACTTTGCTGGAGAAGATGCCACGGTCAGTAGCATAACTATGGAAGTTGTTCTCAAGCTATTCCAAGAAGACTGTTGCAAATGTTATAATGTTGTAGGTATGACATAATTCACTAGTTGTTAGTGGAATGTACATTGATGCTTCCTAATATTATGACAATCCCTTAAAGCTGCAATATGCAACTTTTTGGTCTGTCATTATCATTGAAAGCAGTAGATCTGTTCTACGTTTTGGTCTGTCATTATCACTGAAAGCAGTAGATCTGTTCTACGTTTTGGTCTGTCATTATCACTGAAAGCAGTAGATCTGTTCTACGTTTTGGTCTGTCATTATCATTGAAAGCAGTAGATCTGTTCTACGTTTTGGTCTGTCATTATCATTGAAAGCAGTAGATCTGTTCTACGTTTTGGTCTGTCATTATCATTGAAAGCAGTAGATCTGTTCTACGTTTTGGTCTGTCATTATCATTGAAAGCAGTAGATCTGTTCTACGTTTTGGTCTGTCATTATCATTGAAAGCAGTAGATCTGTTCTATGTTCTATTTCTATGCTTCCTGTTCATAAGTTTAGTTTAGTCTTTTTATTTGGTTTTGTACAGCAGCTTCAAACAGCTGAAAATATTTTGGGTTATGGAAAAGTTTCACAGCGGATTAGATCATACTATGATTCTCTACACTATACTTGCTTGTTTTGTCACATAAACTGAAATTGGGTGAACTATTAGAATTGTAGCAACCAGGAAATGGCTGAGCGATTTTCTGCATAATGCATCTTTAATTAATCTAACAGTGAATGTTTTACTGAGAGACAAACAACATACAGTAGATGAATCTATATCTCTGTTTTCTAGGAAGCATTTGCCGCATTCCATCCCGATCCTAATTTTGTCAGGAAGTTTCTGAAGCCGTTGCTGATTGGAGCGCTGGCACCCACAGAGCCCAGCCAGGACCATGGGAAAAATGTGAGGAGGCCTATCTCTCTCTCTCTCCCTCTACAGCACCACACCCATAACATACATCGTTGTAGGCTTCTTCTTCTTCTTCTTCTTCTTCTTCTTCTTCTTCTTCTTCTTCTTCTTCTCCCCTCCACTCCCTCAATTCTAATGTATCTACCATCATCCATCTTCCTCCTGCTTCATCTACTTGGCTCTATCACAGTTGGTCTTTCTGCAATTCCTTGCATCCTAATTTCTTGCCTCCTCAAATCAAGAACAGATGAATTGAAAAAGACCCCTTACTTCATACATCTTTATTGATTATTGATCACCTCTACGTCATAAAGGCAGCACTGGTGCAGGACTTCCAGGCCTTGCGTAATCATGTGGAGAGGGAGGGATTCCTCCGTGCCCGCCTCCTGTTCTTCAGCCTCTACCTGGGTCACATCCTGCTACTAGAGGCCCTGGCTTTGGGCCTGCTCTGGGTCTGGGGGACCAGCTGGAGCCTCACACTGCTCTGTTCCCTCATGCTGGCCACGTCTCAGGTACCATTACAATATTATTAGGGAGTACAAGAAGATATTTGACAGGATGATTCAAAGGCTAGGTATAGGGATTAAGGTTAGGGTTAAGGTTAGGGGATTAGGTTAGGGTTAGGATAAAGGTTAGGGGTGTTGAGGTTAGGGTTAGGATTAAGGTTAGGGTTAGAGTAAGAGGATTAGGTTAGGGTTAGGATTAAGGTTAGGGTTAGGATTAAGGTTAGGGGTGGTGGGGTTAGAGTAAAGGTTAGGCATAGGGTTACCAAACCACCTTTCAGACACCATTCAAAATGTGCCTTTCTTTTCCCCTCTCAGTCCCAGGCTGGCTGGCTGCAGCATGACTTCGGCCACCTGTCAGTCTGCAACAAATCCAGATGGAATCACATACTGCACCAGTTTGTAATTGGACATTTAAAGGTAGGTTACTGGACAATGGTTGGACATTTGATAATACTGTTTCTTTTGGCTGATCTTCTGCTACTCTTTGGATAAGTTAACTGAACACAGCTTAAACCTAGTCCTGGACTGAAAACCCTTTAGTTCACTGCTATACATTAGCCTTATTTCATCTAGTGTCCAACAGTTGTAAGTTACGGTAAGTGTAATTGTGTGTACCAGTAATATGTAACAGTAGCTGTGTGTTTCCAGGGTGCCTCCGCTAACTGGTGGAACCATCGTCACTTCCAGCACCACGCTAAGCCCAACGTGTTTAGTAAAGATCCTGATATCAACTCACTGCATGTCTTCGTCCTGGGAGACAAACAGCCTGTAGAGGTAGTTATCACTATAATATATTTGAGCATGTGATCCCTGCCCCAACTGGACCCACAACCTTAGAGCTTTCTGACCCATCTGACTCCAACTCATATTTGGATGATAATGTAATAATTCATGTAATATAATATTCAAATTTCAATGTAATATTTCATTAAATTCATGTAATATTCATGAAATAACCATGTAATAATATCCATGTAACGGTTTGGATCAGTAGTGTTAAAACTGTATTAGTGCTTCTGTGTAAGATCCATCTGACTCCTTGTCTCTGTTTATTGCAGTATGGTATAAAGAAGTTGAAGTACATGCCCTACCATCACCAACACAAGTACTTCTTCCTCAGTAAGTTTCTTAACAAGTTTCATGAATTTCTGTAAAGCATCACATTAACTTCCATTGAACACATAAAAGCAAATTATAGACAACTGATGTATATACAGTTGAAGTCAGAAGTTTACATACACCTTAGCCAAATACATTTAAACTCAGTTTTTCACATTTCCTGACATTTAATCCTAGTAAAAATTCCCTGTCTTAGGTCAGTTAGGATCACCACTTTATTTTAAGAATGTGAAATGTCAGAATAATAGTAGAGAGAATGATTTATTTCAGCTTTTATTTCTTTCATCACATTCCCAGTGGGTCAGAAGTTTACATACACTCAATTAGTATTTGGTAGCATTGCCTTTAAATTGTTTAACTTGGGTCAAATGTTTCAGGTAGCTTCCCACAATAAGTTGGGTGAATTTTGGCCCATTCCTCCTGACAGAACTGGTGTAACTGAGTCAGGTTTGTAGGCCTCCTTGCTCGCACAAGCTTTTTCAGTTCTGCCGACACATTTTCTATAGGATTGAGGTCAGGGCTTTGTGATGGCCACTCCAATACCTTGACTTTGTTGTCCTTAAGCCATTTTGCCACAACTTTGGAAGTATGCTTGGGGGTCATTGTCCATTTGGAAGACCCATTTGCGACCAAGCTTTAACTTCCTGACTGATGTCTTGAGATGTTGCTTCAATATATCCACATAATTTTCTATTATGTGGACCTTCTATCTGTTTTGTGAAGTGCACCAGTCCCTCCTGCAGCAATGCACCCCTACAACATGATGCTGCCACCCATGTGCTTCACGGTTGGGATGGTGTTCTTCGGCTTGCAAGCCTCCCCCTTTTTCCTCCAAACATAACGTTGGTCATTATGGCCAAACAGTTATATTTTTGTTCATCAGACCAGAGGACATTTCTCCAAAAAGTACGATCTTTGTCCCCATGTGCAGTTGCAAAACGTAATCTGGCTTTTTTATGGCGGTTTTGGAGCAGTGGCTTCTTCCTTGCTGAGCGGCCTTTCAGGTTATGTCGATATAGGACTTGTTTTACTGTGGATATAGATAATTTTGTACCTGTTTCCTCCATTATCTTCACAATGTCCTTTGATGTTGTTCTGGGATTGATTTGCACTTTTCGCACCAAAGTACGCTCATTTCTAGGAGACAGAACGCATCTCCTTCCTGAGCGGTATGACGGCTGCGTGGTTCCATGGTGTTTATATTTGCGTACTATTGTTTGTACAGATGAACGTGGTACCTTCAGGCATTTGGAAATTGCTCCCAAGGATGAACCAGGTTTGTGGAGGTCTACCAAATTGTTTTTGAGGTCTTGGTTGATTTCTTTAGATTTTCCCATGATGTCGAGCAAAGAGGCACTGAGTTTGAATGTAGGCCTTGAAATACATCCACAGGTACACCTCCAATTGACTCAAATGATGTCAATTAGCCTATCAGAAGCTTCTAAAGCCATGACATCATTTTCTGGAATATTCCAAGCTGTTTAAAGGCACAGTCAACTTAGTGTATGTAAACGTCTGACCCACTGGAATTGTGATATAGTGAATTATAAGTGAAATAATCTGTCTAAACAAGTGTTGGAAGAATTACTTGTGTCATGCACAAAGTAGATGTCCTGGTTGAAAAACTTCCGACTTCAACTGTATGTATGTATGTATGTATGCATGTATGTATGTATGTATGTATGTATGTATGTATGTATGTACAGTGGGGAGAACAAGTATTTGATACACTGCCGATTTTGCAGGTTTTCCCACTTACAAAGCATGTAGAAGTCTGTAATTTTTATCATATGTACTCTTCAACTGTGAGTGACGGAATCTAAAACAAAAATCCAGAAAATCACATTGTATGATTTTTAAGTAATTAATTTGCATTTTATTGCATGACATAAGTATTTGATACATCAGAAAAGCAGAACTTAATATTTGGTAGAGAAACCTTTGTTTGCAATTACAGAGATCATACGTTTCCTGTAGTTCTTGACCAGGTTTGCACACACTGCAGCAGGGATTTTGGCCCACTCCTCCATCCAGATCCTTCAGGTTTCGGGGCTGTCGCTGGGCAATACGGACTTTCAGCTCCCTCCAAAGATTTTCTATTGGGTTCAGGTCTGGAGACTGGCTAGGCCACTCCAGGACCTTGAGATGCTTCTTACGGAGCCTCTCCTTAGTTGCCCTGGCTGTGTGTTTCGGGTCGTTGACATGCTGGAAGACCCAGCCACGACCCATCTTCAATGCTCTTACTGAGGGAAGGAGGTTGTTGGCCAAGATCTCGCAATACATGGCCCCATCCATCCTCCCCTCAATACGGTGCAGTCGTCCTGTCCCCTTTGCAGAAAAGCATCCCCAAAGAATGATGTTTCCACCTCCATGCTTCACGGTTGGGATGGTGTTCTTGGGGTTGTACTCATTCTTCTTCTTCCTCCAAACACGGCGAGTGGAGTTTAGACCAAAAAGCTCTATTTTTGTCTCATCAGACCACATGACCTTCTCCCATTCCTCCTCTGGATCATCCAGATGGTCATTGGCAAACTTCAGACGGGCCTGGACATGCGCTGGCTTGAGCAGGGGGACCTTGCGTGCGCTGCAGGATTTTAATCCATGACGGCGCAGTGTGTTACTAATGGTTTTCTTTGAGACTGTGGTCCCAGCTCTCTTCAGGTCATTGACCAGGTCCTGCCGTGTAGTTCTGGGCTGATCCCTCACCTTCCTCATGATCATTGATGCCCCACGAGGTGAGATCTTGCATGGTGCCCCAGACCGAGGGAGATTGACCGTCATCTTGAACTTCTTCCATTTTCTAATAATTGCGCCAACAGTTGTTGCCTTCTCACCAAGCTGCTTGCCTATTGTCCTGTAGCCCATCCCAGCCTTGTGCAGGTCTACCATTTTATCCCTGATGTCCTTACACAGCTGTTTGATTGAGTGTGTGGAGTCCGTTTGATTGAGTGTGTGGACAGGTGTCTTTTATACAGGTAACGAGTTCAAACAGGTGTAGTTAATACAGGTAATGAGTGGAGAAGAGGCGGGCTTCTTAAAGAAAAACTAACAGGTCTGTGAGAGCCGGAATTCTTACTGGTTGGTAGGTGATCAAATACTTATGTCATGCAATAAAATGCAAATTAATTATTTAAAAATCATACAATTTGATTTTCTGGATTTTTGTTTTAGATTCCGTCTCTCACAGTTGAAGTGTACCTATGATAAAAATTACAGACCTCTACATGCTTTGTAAGTAGGAAAACCTGCAAAATCGGCAGTGTATCAAATACTTGTTCTCCCCACTGTATGTATGTATGTATGTATGTATGTATGTATGTATGTATGTATGTATGTATGTATGTATGTATGTATATGTATGTATGTATGTATGTATGTATGTATGTATGTATGTATGTATGTATGTATGTATGTATGTATGTATGTATGTATGTATGTATGTATGTATGTATGTATGTATGTATGTATGTATGTAATACCTATGTAGTATTTTCCTTCTGTCTCTCAGTTGGACCTCCACTACTCATTCCAGTGTATTTCCATATCCAGATATTGCGGACCATGTTTTTACGACAGGACTGGGTGGTGAGATTTCATACCAACTAAGTGTATACTTAATACTCTTTATTTGTATTTGGAACATAAGGCTTCCACAAGAGACATCTGAAATGATATGACTATGCTTCCACCTGGGGGCACTAGAAGTTGTTTTGAATGAATGAATGCTTGTTCATTGCTCACTAAAGCTATCAAGCATAATATTGCACCACCAACTACACACTGACTGAACCATCAGAGATGACTAACTTCATAACCACAGTGGTAATTGTTGCTTTGGTAGGAACCCCAGATGTGATCATGTCTGGCCATAATACCAATCTTTGTCTCCTGTGAAGGATCTGGCGTGGTCGATGACTTTCTACCTGCGCTTCTTCTGCTGTTACTACCCCTTCTTTGGTCTCTTTGGCTCAGTCGCATTGATCAGCTTCGTGAGGTAAAGTATGAACTCAGAGGGAGCTGGACGGTTCATTCATTCTCTGGTTCACTCACTCACTCACTCACTCACTCACTCACTCACTCACTCACTCACTCACTCACTCACTCACTCACTCACTCACTCACTCACTCACTCACCCACCCACCCACCCACTCACTCACCCACCCACCCACCCACTCACTCACTCACCCACCCACTCACTCACTCACTCACCCACTCACTCACTCATCACTCACTCACTCACTCACTCGTTCACTGATCATTAATTCTATGAATTCACTGATTCATTCATTGTGTTCAAACTATCTACAGTAAAGAAACCAACAGAATGATGTACTTGATGTAAGAATGTAACATAATATTGTGGCTGAATAATTGTAGTGTGAATATTGTACTGTATATAGGTTTTTAGAAAGCCACTGGTTTGTATGGGTGACCCAGATGAATCATCTTCCTATGGAGATGGATCACGAGAGACACCAGGACTGGCTCACCATGCAGGTAACGTGTCCTCATTACTAGACAGCTGGATCCGTATACACAAAGCATCTTGGAGTTGGAGTGCTGATCTAGGATCAGGTCCCTCCTGTCCTTACAATCAGATTCATTATTAACTTAAGAAGCAAAACTGATCCTAGATCAGCACTCCTGCTCTGAAGCTTTGTGAATACAGTCCCTGGAGTGTTTTCTGGGGCTGTGCCATCCGTAGTTCTCCAGTAGAGGGTGCTATAACGTGTTTCTTTCTCTGATTTTAGTTGAGTGCTACTTGCAACATTGAACAGTCAACCTTCAACGACTGGTTCAGTGGACACCTCAACTTTCAGATTGAACACCAGTAAGTGAAACAAATATCCCACCTTACTGTTGTCTGTATCAACAGCATGTACTGTATGTATCTGGTCATTTGTATTATACTAATTACTTTACCTCGTAATAGTGTTTAGATACAATATCGATACAATCCTACTCAGAAACGGAGGTTTCTCTGATAAACTCTGATAGCATCTGCTCTCTCTGTCTCTCCCTCCCTGTCTTTCCTCCCCCCTCTCTCTCTTTCTCTCTCTTTCTCCCTCTCTCACCCCCCTTTCTCTCTGCCTCTCTTTCTCTGTCTCTCCCCCTCTCTCTCTCTGTCTCCCCCTCTCTGTCCCAGTCTGTTCCCTACTATGCCCCGTCATAACTACCACCTGGTGGCTCCTCTGGTGCGTGCTTTGTGTGAGAAACATGGAGTTCCCTATCAGGTCAAGACCATGCAGCAAGGCATCACTGATGTTGTCAGGTAAAACAAGTGTTTTAATGAATATTTGTAAGTTCTATCCTCTGGGAATACAATGTACATCATAAGGTGATACCTGCTACTCTCCTGTGATTTACCTGGTTTATTATCATAAGGTGATACCTGCTACTCTCCTGTGATTTACCTGGTTTATTATCATAAGGTGATACCTGCTACTCTCCTGTGATTTACCTGGTTTATTATCATAAGGTGATATTGCTACTCTCCTGTGATTTACCTGGCTTGTTATCATAAGGTGATACCTGCTACTCTCCTGTGATTTACCTGGCTTGTTATCATAAGGTGATACCTGCTACTCTCCTGTGATTTACCTGGTTTATTATCATAAGGTGATACCTGCTACTCTCCTGTGATTTACCTGGTTTATTATCATAAGGTGATACCTGCTACTCTCCTGTGATTTACCTGGTTTATTATCATAAGGTGATACCTGCTACTCTCCTGTGATTTACCTGGTTTATTATCATAAGGTGATACCTGCTACTCTCCTGTGATTTACCTGGTTTATTATCATAAGGTGATACCTGCTACTCTCCTGTGATTTACCTGGTTTATTATCATAAGGTGATACCTGCTACTCTCCTGTGATTTACCTGGTTTGTTATCATAAGGTGATACCTGCTACTCTCCTGTGATTTACCTGGTTTATTATCATAAGGTGATACCTGCTACTCTCCTGTGATTTACCTGGTTTATTATCTTAAGGTGATACCTGCTACTCTCCTGTGATTTACCTGGTTTATTATCATAAGGTGATACCTGCTACACTCCTGTGATTTACCTGGTTTATTATCATAAGGTGATACCTGCTACTCTCCTGTGATTTACCTGGTTTGTTATCCATCTCTGTTTGTCCTCAGATCACTGAAGAAGTCAGGGGATCTGTGGCTGGATGCATATCTTCATAAATAAGTGGACGGGATGTAATTCATCACAGATGACTGAGATAGATTGAAATGGACATTTCCCAGAAGTTTTTGTTGATAATGATCGCTGCAAACATTATTTTGATGTAATTGTTTTAATCCTTGGCAGCAGTTAATGGGGATTCATAGCAGCAATCCAGGGTCTATATACATCATTGGTAGGCGTTAAAAAATGTACCTATATTTCCAGCATTATCCACTGGGTTTGATGCAGGCAGAAAATCCAAGGAAATGCTCTATAATTGACACAAGTCTCCAATCAATCATTCATGTCTGGTTGTGCATTGTTTTTGGTGGGGGGGTCGCCTATATCAGGGGACGTGGAGCATATTTACACATAGCCTATTATTTAGCAGGGATACTATTTGTAGATCAGTGATTTTACACATCAATTTGCTCAAGCTGATCCTCTCCAACAGACCCAAGCCCTGATCATCGGAGGTTATATAAATCGGGCAATTAGTACAGGTAAAGGGGAGAGACTATGAATCCAACCAGAAAATACTCAACATTTAAATGAACAGAAACGCTTGAAAGAAGAGCGTACCAATACCCCACTGGGACGCTCGTTGCAGACAACAAAAACCTGCAATTTAGCATTACATTATAAATGGAAAGACAGGATAGACAACCATCTGAAAAAATGACGCCGTATCAGAACAAGGCTTCTACCTTGAAACGTTGAGGAGGATATAGTGAAACATTCTCGTCCTTACATAACAAGACAACATCAATCAACAACAATATTTCACAACATATTGGTTGTCTGTTAATAACATATGGGTATGATATACATTTTATATCAGAACATGTAGAGGGTGAAATATAGACTCTTTTCAGAACATAAATGGCGAGCCTATTTCCATTCACTATAGAAATAACCTTAACTTCTTCATCTCTGTTAAGATCGCAGCAAAGCGCAGGTAAAAGCGCAGCTACTCAGAATGATATTCTGACACAGTTGAATATTTCACTGCTTGTAAATACAATATCATCCAGAACAACTTGAACATCTTCACCCAGATCTCCTACAACATGTGTGTCAGTGGATTTGTCCGTTATTAAGAAGATGCCAGACTGTGCCTCGGTTCTTTACATTGGTGTTTTAATGAATTCACACAATTTGGGATTGTGAGCTTTTCGAGAGGAATGTTGGCGCTTGCAAAAGCCATATCCTCAGCATTTACGTTTTTACATGTGTTTAATGAAAATTACTTGTTTGTTCGGAAATAGACTACATTTTCATAGAAAAAAAGAACAACCGAAGAATAACCAATACATCTGGCCGTAATCATTGGTGCCACCCTGACTAGATACTGACATATTTTAACAACATTTAGGTATTTATGTATATTTAAATAAGTATGTGTTTGAGCCTAATATTACATGTATTTAAATGTATGGACATATTACAAAAATGGCCTTTTTGATATATTTCTACATGTATGTTTATATATTTAAATATATGTAAATACATTTTGATAGCGTGCTGTGGTAGCTAGTAAAATAAATATATTTCATAAATATATGTTGCCATGTATTTTAATGAATGGACATGTTTGCTTTTTACATGAATACAGTAGCTAGGCTACATTAAAATTCAATGCATAAAACTACAAAGTTCAGCACTGAATCAGCCTTTGAAAAGTTTGAATGAATGACTCATGACTGACAACTAAAACAGTGTGTCAGGTTCTCTGGAAACCTTCATGGTTTTCAGGTTTATGTTCAGAGGGTTCTCTGGAAACCTTCATGGTTTCAGGTTTATGTTCAGAGGGTTCTCTGGAAACCTTCATGGTTTCAGGTTTATGTTCAGAGGGTTCTCTGGAAACCTTCATGGTTTTCAGGTTTATGTTCAGAGGGTTCTCTGGAAACCTTCATGGTTTCAGGTTTATGTTCAGAGGGTTCTCTGGAAACCTTCATGGTTTTCAGGTTTATGTTCAGAGGGTTCTCTGGAAACCTTCATGGTTTTCAGGTTTATGTTCAGAGGGTTCTCTGGAAACCTTCATGGTTTCAGGTTTATGTTCAGAGGGTTCTCTGGAAACCTTCATGGTTTTCAGGTTTATGTTCAGAGGGTTCTCTGGAAACCTTCATGGTTTCAGGTTTATGTTCAGAGGGTTCTCTGGAAACCTTCATGGTTTCAGGTTTATGTTCAGAGGGTTCTCTGGAAACCTTCATGGTTTTCAGGTTTATGTTCAGAGGGTTCTCTGGAAACCTTCATGGTTTCAGGTTTATGTTCAGAGGGTTCTCTGGAAACCTTCATGGTTTTCAGGTTTATGTTCAGAGGGTTCTCTGGAAACCTTCATGGTTTTCAGGTTTATGTTCAGAGGGTTCTCTGGAAACCTTCATGGTTTCAGGTTTATGTTCAGAGGGTTCTCTGGAAACCTTCATGGTTTTCAGGTTTATGTTCAGAGGGTTCTCTGGAAACCTTCATGGTTTCAGGTTTATGTTCAGAGGGTTCTCTGGAAACCTTCATGGTTTCAGGTTTATGTTCAGAGACCTCTCTGGAAATCTCTGGTTCAGTTTGGGAATGTCAATGTCATTGTCAATATGCAGGGGTACCAGTACAATGTCAATATGCAGGGGTACCAGTACAATGTCAATATGCAGGGGTACTAGTATAATGTCAATATGCAGGGGTACTAGTATAATGTCAATATGCAGG
The DNA here is from genome assembly GCA_023634145.1 of Thymallus thymallus. Lineage (NCBI taxonomy): Eukaryota > Metazoa > Chordata > Actinopteri > Salmoniformes > Salmonidae > Thymallus > Thymallus thymallus. Next base: position 35,227,969 of record CM042392.1, read on the forward strand.
GGTACTAGTATAATGTTGATGTGCAGGGGTACCAGTACAATGTCAATATGCAGGGGTACTAGTATAATGTCGATGTGCAGGGGTACCAGTACCGTGTCGATATGCAGGGGTACCAGTACCATTTCGATTTGCAGGCGTACCAGTACCATTTCGATTTGCAGGGGTACCAGTACCGTGCAGGGGTACCAGTACAGTGTCGATGTGTAGTGGTACCAGTACCGTGTCGATGTTCAGGGGTACCAGTACCGTGTCGATGTGCAGGGGTACCAGTACCGTGTCGATGTGCAGGGGTACCAGTACCGTGTCGATGTTCAGGGGTACCAGTACCGTGTGGATGTGTAGTGGTACCAGTACCGTGTCAGTGTGCAGGGGTACCAGTACCGTGTGGATGTGCATGGGTACCAGTACCGTGTCAGTGTGCAGGGGTACCAGTACCGTGTCAATGTGCAGGGGTACCAGTACCGTGTCAGTGTGCAGGGGTACCAGTACCGTGTCAGTGTGCAGGGGTACCAGTACAGTGTCGATGTGTAGTGGTACCAGTACCGTGTCAGTGTGCAGGGGTACCAGTACCGTGTCAATGTGTAGTGGTACCAGTACCGTGTGGATGTGTAGTGGTACCAGTACCGTGTCAGTGTGCAGGGGTACCAGTACCGTGTCAATGTGTAGTGGTACCAGTACCGTGTGGATGTGTAGTGGTACCAGTACCGTGTCAGTGTGCAGGGGTACCAGTACCGTGTCGATGTGTAGTGGTACCAGTACCGTGTCAGTGTGCAGGGGTACCAGTACCGTGTGTATGTGTAGGGGTACCAGTACCGTGTCAGTGTGCAGGGGTACCAGTACCGTGTCAGTGTGCAGGGGTACCAGTACCGTGTGGATGTGCAGGGGTACCAGTACCGTGTGGAGCTCAGTGACTTAAGTGGCACCGTCGTAGGAGGCCACCTTTCCAACAAGTCAGTTGTTTTCTGCCCCAGTCAACTATAAGTGCAACCGATGCAAACTGCCTCTTGAAGCAACAGCAGCACAAGAACTGTTCATCGGGAGCTTGATGGCCGAGCAGCCGCACACAATCCTAAAATCAACAAGCTCTCAGCCATTGGACTCTGGAGCAGTGGAAATGCGTTCTCTGGAGTGATGAATCACGCTTCACCATCTGGCAGTTTGACGGACTAATCTAGGTTTGGCGGATGCCAGGAGAACTTTCCCTCCCCCAATGCATAGTGCCAACTGTAAAGTTTGGTGGAGGAGGAATAATGGTCTGGGGCTGTTTTTCATGGTTCGGGCCCCTTAGTTCCAGTGAACATTGTAGATGATTTTGTGCTTCCAACTTTGTGGCAACTGTTTGGGGAATTATTTTCCCTGTTTCAGCATGACAATGCCCCCGTGCACAAAGCGGTGCCACTCTTCACAATTGTAATCTGTGGTTGTCACTGAGTAGGCTGATACCTATGGATCTTGGGTTGATTAAATGGGGTAAGGCGGTACAGTGCATATAAGTATGCCCCCAATGCAATTCAGAAGTCTAATACATCCACAAGTGCAATTCCCACTATTTGTATCCGTTTGATGACACAGACGGCTCCATCAAAAACGGTAATGTGTGTTATGTGAAAAGTTGTATAAAAAAATACCAGTTTTGATAAACTGTTACCCAGACAAGCAGATACAACTAGTAGAGTGTCCTTTCTTAAGAACAAAATGCAATTGACCACTTGGCTATAAATGAAACAGGGAGGACACTTGAATCAGGTTGGTGACATTTGACCTGGTCAAAGGTCAAAACTGTTTAGAATTTTGTCCCAATTCACCTTGATAACCTAGCCTGGTGGAACCAGCCTGATCACTGTGTTTACCATTCTATTTCACTTCACGTCATCAAATTTTATTGGTCACTTAAACATCTTTAGCAGATGTTATTGCGGGTGTAGCGAAATGCTTGTCTTCCCAGCTCCAACAGTGCAGTAGTATCTAACAATACACAACAATACACACATCTAAAGTAACTAGAAATACAGTCATGTGAAAAAGTAAGTACACCCTCTAGAAAGTTCTGGACAGATGGATCTGTAATCTTCACTTCAACACTATTGACAGATAAAGGAAACATAATAGAACAAATGACACAAAGATTATACTTTACAATCATTTATTCATCACAAATCAACAGAAATGCAATTCCATGGTTTAGAATAAATAAGTCCACCTCTAACTTCAATAGCTGGTGTTTCACCGTTTGGCTGAAATAACTTCATGTAGACGTTTCTTGTAACTGTCTATCAGTCTCTTACATGGACTGGGAGGAATGTTTGCCCACTCTTCTTTACAGTACTGCTTCAACTGGGTCATGTTCCAGGGCTTTCTGGCATGTACAGCCCGCTTCATGTCTCCCCACAGCATTTAGATAGGATTGAGATCTGAGCTTTGACCCGGCCGTTCCATAACCCTCCATTTCTTCTTTTTGAGCCGTTCTGTTGTAGCTTTGCTTGTGTGTTTTGGATCTTTGTCCTGTTGCAAGATCCATGTTTAGTTCAGCTTCAGCTTTTTGACAGATGGCATCACAATCTCTAGTACAATATAGAATTCATGGTTGAGTCAATGATGTCTAGTTGGACCTGAGGCAGCAAAGCAGCACCAAACCATAATGCCACTGCCTCCATGCTTTATGGTTGGTATGAGGTTCTTCTGTTCAAAGGCAGCGTTTCGTTTTCGCCAAACATGGCGTCTGGAATTGCGGCAAAACAACTCCACTTTTGACTCATCTGTCCAGAGCATATTGTTCCAGTAGTTTTGGTCTTTACCCAGGTGTTGTCTGGCAAATGTCAGGTGTGTCTTGATATTTTTTTGTTGAGAGCAGAGGCTTCTTCCTTCCTGACCTCCCATGTAGGCCAGGTTTGTGCAGTCTCTTTCTGACAGTGTACCCATGCACTTAGACATTGATTGTGTCAAGAGAGGCCTGTAGATCCCTTGATGTTACCCTGGGGTTCTTAGAGGCTTCTATGAGCATCTTTCGGTCAGCTCTTGGGCTGAATTTGGTGGGACGACCTGTTCTATGTAGATTACCAGTGGTCTGGAATTTTCTCCATTTGTAGATGAGCTGTCGGACAGTGGAATGATGTACTTCAAAATTGCTTGGAAATGTATTTGTAACCCCTCCCAGTCCCATGGGCATCGGTAACCTTTCTTTATCAATGAATGTGGTGGTAAGTATCCATGTGTCCAAAAATAAAAAAATACCACTTCCCAGGGGGTGTACTTACTTTTTCACGACTATATAAATATGATATCTAAAGTGAAATAGAAAGGTGAATGCAGTGACCAGGTTGGTTCCACCAGGATAATCATAGAACAGAGACTGTGTCTATGTGTTCACAGATGCATCTATGGAGCCAGCACATGGAGACTTGTAAGGTGATGTGATGGAGTCCTGACCGACAGACAGAGCTGATACTGACCTGGCACTCAGCATTAAGATTTTACTAGACAAAACTTTCACTTTTATTTCTTAAAACTGCATTGTTGGTTAGGTCTTATAAGTGAGCATTTCACTGTAAGGTCTACACCTGTTGTATTTGGCGCATGTGACAAATAAGATTTGATTTGATTATTGTATCTTTTTAATTATTGAGTTGAATGGCATCAGTCAATATGGGGAGGGAGAAACCCTGTGTATTCTGTAACAGGATAAAGGAAATCCTGTTGTATACGGGACATGTTACCAAGGTTACCACCACACAGGAAGGTATGAACACTGACGTGTTACCAAGGTTACCACCACACAGGAAGGTATGAACACTGACGTGTTACCAAGGTTACCACCACACAGGAAGGTATGAACACTGACGTGTTACCAAGGTTACCACCACACAGGAAGGTATGAACACTGCCGTGTTACCAAGGTTACCACCACACAGGAAGGTATGAACACTGACGTGTTACCAAGGTTACCACCACACAGGAAGGTATGAACACTGACGTGTTACCAAGGTTACCACCACACAGGAAGGTATGAACACTGACATGTTACCAAGGTAGCCCCATTACCACCAGACAAAATACAGATAGGCACAGTATCTGTATCGGCTGGGAATGACAATGAAAGATGAAAGGTGCAATCAATCAATCAATCAATCAATCAATCAAATGTATTTATAAAGCCCTTTTTACATCAGCAGATGTCACAAAGTGCTATACAGGGCCCGGTGGACAGGGCAGGGTTCCATAGTCACAGGCAGAACAGCAGAAACTGGATCAGCAGCACGACCAGGTGGACTGGGGACAGCCAGGAGTCATTAGGCCAGGTAGTCCTGAGGCATGGCCCTAGGGCTCAGATCCTCCGGGAGAGAGAGGGATGGAGAATTAGATACACAGGGAAAGGCAGAGAATCCCAGTGGAGGTAGCCAGTGACTCAAAGCCAGTGGAGAGAGGGGAGCCGGCCAGGCAGAGACAGGTGCACATTGTTACATTAGCAGAACACTGCTTTTATGGTATTATGTAAAGGGTTGTTTATTCTACATGGACCTGTTACTACATTTGAAAGTTATCAAAACACTTATCTACATAGTTTACAATATCTACATAAATTCAACAACTGCGTTCTTCTCATATTACTCTGTAGGCTACTGACCTATTCAAAGATTCCTACGGTATCTCAACATACATCCATCTGCCTGTAGTTATTGAATTCAACCTGCAGGTTTGTTTGTTGTGATTGAGTAGGGGAAAACAGCATCTGTCAAGGTTCTGACAGATGGGTGTGTCCTGGTGGTTGCAAAGACACACCCACATTAAACCACACCTCAAAACCAACTCAAGTTTGGCTTGTCATGGTGGCCAGCATTTCTTGAGGAACAAGCCAAAACATTACACCAAATCAGTGGGTGCTGTTCCCCTTAAAAGGAGATTTGCCACATCAACATCTCCTGTAAGGCCAAATTCTGGTTCAAGAGACACCCAACCCTAACTGAAGCTAGCTAAGTTAGTCAGCAATACATTGCTTGGCAAGCCAAGATCATTTAACATTGGCTTTGGCAATGTAAGGGCTGAACATGCTTAGCTAATTAATATGTTATACAACAAGAGTTGCTAACTGAATGTATTGTGTGATCATAAAACTTGTAGAACTGCTGTAGGCTTGTGTGTGGGGGGAGCCATGTGGAAAGAATGTGCTAGCTTAAGGGATTCACAATAGAACTGTGTCTTGCGGTAAACACGAGATAAGAACATCTGCTGAGAGTAACAACTACGTCTGGCAACTGGAGTGCGTCACGAGGCTGGGACCAGCCTGCACGCCAACGATAGGCTGAGTAAGTTTAAACCACACTCAGCCTCTACTCTGACAGGCCAGCAATGAGCGGGAACTATTCTGTCAGAGTATTTAAGGAAGAACAAAGGATAGGACAGTTAGTTCTCTGTGGACCCTGCGTGGTGTTACGGTGAGCCCGTATATACGAACAATCACCTTTACCATTTCTACATCATTGAATACATTAAAGCAAAATAATTCGGAAGTTTTGTTGTACTGACTATTTCTGTTCTAATACCAGATTTGAATTGACTCTAACCCAACAGCAATTAAATTATATTTAATACATACATGACATTAACTGAACTCTACTCAACTTAAATTTTCATAACAATACTTACCTTGGTCAGTCACACTGCACGTTGGTGGCAAGCTAAAGAAAGAGCTAGCTAGCTAGCTGTAGCTAGGTGTATTAGCAATCCTGATAAACTAGCTACCTAGGTGTGTTAGCAAGCTTGATAAAATAGCTAGCTAGTTGTGTAAGCAAGTTTGATGAGCTAGCTAGCTAGGTGTGTTAGCTTGATGAACTCTTGCTTGCAGTTGAATAAATTATCTTCTTTCTCTGTCACCCAACAGGTTAAAAACATATTTTAATTAAATGTTATGACTGGACTCAAACTCATCACCAGGGAAGATAAGGTTGGGAGGTGTGAGTGTGTATTTTACACATATTTTACAAATATATTTACATATTTATATATATTTTATTCGCTTTTAGTTGTCATAAATGTTTTAGTTGTCAAGCTTGTCAAAGTATAGTTCTGAACTTTGTAGTTTTATGCATTGAATTTTAATGTAGCCTAGCTACTGTAAAATGCAAACATTTCCATTCATTAAAATACATGGTAACATATATTTATGAAATATATTTGGGAATTTATTTTACTAGCTACCACAGCATGCTACCAAAATGTATTTCCATATATTTAAAATATATGTAGAAATATGAAAAAGGCCAATTTTGTAATATGTCAATATATTTAGATATATGTAATATTAGGCTTAAACATATATTTAAATATCTGTAATTTACATATACGTAAATACATGTTAAAATATCATTGGTTGGCACTGATGATTAGGGCCATGTGCTTCGGCTGTTTTTTTTTTTACCCCGGATTTCGATACTCCGACGTCAAGTGGCTGATATAGCACCTTCTCACGCCATGTGTGAAATAATTGTCATGCGTGCATACCATGATCATCTAACATAATTATCCAATTAATCCAAAATCAATTCCCAACCATGTGGATTGACTTCAAAGGAAATGTTTGCCAACAATTATTCTAAATCAGAAGCCTTCGCATTAGCATAATGCACCAAATTATTAGCGTATTTTAAGGACATTATTGACACAAATATTTTACTTATTGTCTGACATTAACATTATAATGGAAATAATAGGTATTTTTTCTATGAAAATGTAGTCTATTTCCGAACAAACAAGTAATTTTCATTAAACACATGTAAAAACGTAAATGCTGAGGATATGGCTTTTGCAAGCGCCAACATTCCTCTCGAAAAGCTCACAATCCCAAATTGTGTGAATTCATTAAAACACCAATGTAAAGAACCGAGGCACAGTCTGGCATCTTCTTAATAACGGACAAATCCACTGACACACATGTTGTAGGAGATCTGGGTGAAGATGTTCAAGTTGTTCTGGATGATATTGTATTTACAAGCAGTGAAATATTCAACTGTGTCAGAATATCATTCTGAGTAGCTGCGCTTTTACCTGCGCTTTGCTGCGATCTTAACAGAGATGAAGAAGTTAAGGTTATTTCTATAGTGAATGGAAATAGGCTCGCCATTTATGTTCTGAAAAGAGTCTATATTTCACCCTCTACATGTTCTGATATAAAATGTATATCATACCCATATGTTATTAACAGACAACCAATATGTTGTGAAATATTGTTGTTGATTGATGTTGTCTTGTTATGTAAGGACGAGAATGTTTCACTATATCCTCCTCAACGTTTCAAGGTAGAAGCCTTGTTCTGATACGGCGTCATTTTTTCAGATGGTTGTCTATCCTGTCTTTCCATTTATAATGTAATGCTAAATTGCAGGTTTTTGTTGTCTGCAACGAGCGTCCCAGTGGGGTATTGGTACTCTTCTTTCAAGCGTTTCTGTTCATTTAAATGTTGAGTATTTTCTGGTTGGATTCATAGTCTCTCCCCTTTACCTGTACTAATTGCCCGATTTATATAACCTCCGATGATCAGGGCTTGGGTCTGTTGGAGAGGATCAGCTTGAGCAAATTGATGTGTAAAATCACTGATCTACAAATAGTATCCCTGCTAAATAATAGGCTATGTGTAAATATGCTCCACGTCCCCTGATATAGGCGACCCCCCCACCAAAAACAATGCACAACCAGACATGAATGATTGATTGGAGACTTGTGTCAATTATAGAGCATTTCCTTGGATTTTCTGCCTGCATCAAACCCAGTGGATAATGCTGGAAATATAGGTACATTTTTTAACGCCTACCAATGATGTATATAGACCCTGGATTGCTGCTATGAATCCCCATTAACTGCTGCCAAGGATTAAAACAATTACATCAAAATAATGTTTGCAGCGATCATTATCAACAAAAACTTCTGGGAAATGTCCTTTTCAATCTATCTCAGTCATCTGTGATGAATTACATCCCGTCCAGAGTCAGGAAGGGACTTATTTATGAAGATATGCATCCAGCCACAGATCCCCTGACTTCTTCAGTGATCTGAGGACAAACAGAGATGGATAACAAACCAGGTAAATCACAGGAGAGTAGCAGGTATCACCTTATGATAATAAACTAGGTAAATCACAGGAGAGTAGCAGGTATCACCTTATGATAACAAACCAGGTAAATCACAGGAGAGTAGCAGGTATCACCTTAAGATAATAAACCAGGTAAATCACAGGAGAGTAGCAGGTATCACCTTAAGATAATAAACCAGGTAAATCACAGGAGAGTAGCAGGTATCACCTTATGATAATAAACCAGGTAAATCACAGGAGAGTAGCAGGTATCACCTTATGATAATAAACCAGGTAAATCACAGGAGAGTAGCAGGTATCACCTTATGATAATAAACCAGGTAAATCACAGGAGAGTAGCAGGTATCACCTTATGATAATAAACCAGGTAAATCACAGGAGAGTAGCAGGTATCACCTTATGATAACAAACCAGGTAAATCACAGGAGAGTAGCAGGTATCACCTTAAGATAATAAACCAGGTAAATCACAGGAGAGTAGCAGGTATCACCTTATGATAATAAACCAGGTAAATCACAGGAGAGTAGCAGGTATCACCTTAAGATAATAAACCAGGTAAATCACAGGAGAGTAGCAGGTATCACCTTATGATGTACATTGTATTCCCAGAGGATAGAACTTACAAATATTCATTAAAACACTTGTTTTACCTGACAACATCAGTGATGCCTTGCTGCATGGTCTTGACCTGATAGGGAACTCCATGTTTCTCACACAAAGCACGCACCAGAGGAGCCACCAGGTGGTAGTTATGACGGGGCATAGTAGGGAACAGACTGTGACAGAGAGGGGGAGACAGAGAGAGAGAGGGGGAGAGACAGAGAAAGAGAGGCAGAGAGAAAGGGGGGTGAGAGAGGGAGAAAGAGAGAGAAAGAGAGAGAGGGGGGAGGAAAGACAGGGAGGGAGAGACAGAGAGAGCAGATGCTATCAGAGTTTATCAGAGAAACCTCAGTTTCTGAGTAAGATTGTATCGATATTGTATCTAAACACTATTACGAGGTAAAGTAATTAGTATAATACAAATGACCAGATACATACAGTACATGCTGTTGATACAGACAACAGTAAGGTGGGATATTTGTTTCACTTACTGGTGTTCAATCTGAAAGTTGAGGTGTCCACTGAACCAGTCGTTGAAGGTTGACTGTTCAATGTTGCAAGTAGCACTCAACTAAAATCAGAGAAAGAAACATGTTATAGCACCCTCTACTGGAGAACTACGGATGGCACAGCCCCAGAAAACACTCCAGGGACTGTATTCACAAAGCTTCAGAGCAGGAGTGCTGATCTAGGATCAGTTTTGCTTCTTAAGTTAATAATGAATCTGATTGTAAGGACAGGAGGGACCTGATCCTAGATCAGCACTCCAACTCCAAGATGCTTTGTGTATACGGATCCAGCTGTCTAGTAATGAGGACACGTTACCTGCATGGTGAGCCAGTCCTGGTGTCTCTCGTGATCCATCTCCATAGGAAGATGATTCATCTGGGTCACCCATACAAACCAGTGGCTTTCTAAAAACCTATATACAGTACAATATTCACACTACAATTATTCAGCCACAATATTATGTTACATTCTTACATCAAGTACATCATTCTGTTGGTTTCTTTACTGTAGATAGTTTGAACACAATGAATGAATCAGTGAATTCATAGAATTAATGATCAGTGAACGAGTGAGTGAGTGAGTGAGTGATGAGTGAGTGGGTGGGTGAGTGAGTGAGTGAGTGAGTGAGTGATGAGTGAGTGAGTGGGTGAGTGAGTGAGTGAGTGGGTGGGTGGGTGAGTGAGTGAGTGAGTGAGTGAGTGAGTGATGAGTGAGTGAGTGGGTGAGTGAGTGAGTGAGTGGGTGGGTGAGTGAGTGAGTGAGTGAGTGAGTGAGTGAGTGAGTGAGTGAGTGAGTGAGTGAGTGGGTGGGTGAGTGAGTGAGTGAGTGAGTGAGTGATGAGTGAGTGAGTGGGTGAGTGAGTGAGTGAGTGGGTGGGTGAGTGAGTGAGTGAGTGAGTGAGTGAGTGAGTGAGTGAGTGAGTGAGTGAGTGAGTGAGTGAGTGAGTGAGTGGGTAGGTGGGTGAGTGAGTGAGTGAGTGAGTGAGTGAGTGAGTGAGTGAGTGAGTGAGTGAGTGAGTGAGTGAGTGAGTGAGTGAGTGAGTGAGTGAGTGAACCAGAGAATGAATGAACCGTCCAGCTCCCTCTGAGTTCATACTTTACCTCACGAAGCTGATCAATGCGACTGAGCCAAAGAGACCAAAGAAGGGGTAGTAACAGCAGAAGAAGCGCAGGTAGAAAGTCATCGACCACGCCAGATCCTTCACAGGAGACAAAGATTGGTATTATGGCCAGACATGATCACATCTGGGGTTCCTACCAAAGCAACAATTACCACTGTGGTTATGAAGTTAGTCATCTCTGATGGTTCAGTCAGTGTGTAGTTGGTGGTGCAATATTATGCTTGATAGCTTTAGTGAGCAATGAACAAGCATTCATTCATTCAAAACAACTTCTAGTGCCCCCAGGTGGAAGCATAGTCATATCATTTCAGATGTCTCTTGTGGAAGCCTTATGTTCCAAATACAAATAAAGAGTATTAAGTATACACTTAGTTGGTATGAAATCTCACCACCCAGTCCCGTTGTGAAAACATGGTCCGAAATATCTGGATGTTGAAAAACACTGGAACAATTAGTGGAGGTCCAACTGAGAGACAGAAGGAAAATACTACATTGGTATTACATTCATACATACATACATACATACATACATACATACATACATACATACATACATACATACATACATACATACATACATACATACATACATACATACATACATACATACATACATACATACATACACTACCGTTCAAAAGTTTGGGGTCACTTGGAAATGTCCAAGTTTTTTATGAAAACATACATGAAATTAGTTGCAAAATGAATAGGAAATATAGTCAAGACGTTGACAAGGTTATAAATAATGATTTTAAATTGAAATAATAATTGTTTCCTTCAAACTTTGCTTTCGTCAAAGAATCCTCCATTTGCAGCAATTACAGCCTTGCAGACCTTTGGCATTCTAGTTGTCAATTTGTTGAGGTAATCTGAAGAGATTTCACCCCATGCTTCCTGAAGCACCTCCCACAAGTTGGATTGGCTTGATGGGCGCTTCTTACGTACCATACGGTCAAGCTGCTCCCACAACAGCTCAATAGGGTTGAGATCCGGTGACTGTGCTGGACACTCCATTATAGACAGAATACCAGCTGACTGCTTCTTCCTTAAATAGTTCTTGCATAGTTTGGAGCTGTGCTTTGGGTCATTGTCCTGATGTAGGAGGAAATTGGCTCCAATTAAGCTCCGCCCACAGGGTATGGCATGGCATTGCAAAATGGAGTGATAGCCTTCCTTCTTCAAGATCCCTTTTACCCTGTACAAATCTCCCACTTTACCACCACCAAAGCACCCCCAGACCATCACATTACCTCCACCATGCTTGACAGATGGCATCAAACACTCCTCCAGCATATTTTCATTTGGTCTGCGTCTCACAAATGTTCTTCTTTGTGATCCGAACACCTCAAACTTATATTTGTCTGTCCATAACACTTTTCTTCCAATCTTCCTCTGTCCAGTGTCTGTGTTCTTTTGCCCTTAATCTTTTATTTTTATTGGCCAGTCTGAGATATGGCTTTTTATTTGTAACTCTGCCTAGAAGGCCAGCATCCCGGAGTCGTCTCTTCACTGTTGACGTTGAGACTGGTGTTTTGTGGGTACTATTTAATGAAGCTGCCAGTTGAGGACTTGTGAGGCGTCTGTTTCTTAAACTAGACATTCTAATGTACTTGTCCTCTTGCTCAGTTGTGCACCGGGGCCTCCCACTCCTCTTTCTATTCTGGTTAGAGCCAGTTTGCCCTGTTCTGTGAAGGGAGTAGTACACAGCGTTGTACGAGATTCTTGACAATTTTTCGTATGGAAAAGCCTTCCTTTCTCAGAACAAGAATAGACTGACGAGTTTCAGAAGAAAGTTCTTTGTTTCTGGCCATTTTGTGCCTGTAATCGAAACCACAAATGCTGATGCTCCAGATACTCAACTAGTCTAAAGAAGGCCAGTTTTATTGCTTCTTTAATCAGGACAACAGTTTTCAGCTTTGCTAACATAATTGCAAAAGGGTTTTCTAATGATCAATTAGCCTTTTAAAATGATAAACTTGGATTAGCTAACACAACGTGCCGTTGGAATACAGGAGTGATGGTTGCTGATAATGGGCCTCTGTATGCCTATGAAGATATTCCATAAAAAATCTCACGTTTCCAGCTACAATAGTAATTTACAACGTTAACAATGTCTACACTGTATTTCTGATACATGTTATGTTATTTTAATTGACAAAGGTTTAGGGGACGCTGTGCATTACTTTAAAAAACAAGGACATTTCTAAGTGACCCCAAACCTTTGAACGGTAGTGTACATACATACATACATACATACATACATACATACATACATACATACATACATACATACATACATACATACATACATACATACATACATACATACATACATACATACATACATACATCAGTTGTCTATCGTTTGCTTTTATGTGTTCAATGGAAGTTAATGTAATGCAGAAATTCATGAAACTTGTTAAGAAACTTACTGAGGAAGAAGTACTTGTGTTGGTGATGGTAGGGCATGTACTTCAACTTCTTTATACCATACTGCAATAAACAGAGACCAGGAGTCAGATGGATCTTACACAGAAGCACTAATACAGTTTTAACACTACTGATCCAAACCGTTACATGGATATTATTACATGGTTATTTCATGAATATTACATGAATTTAATGAAATATTACATTGAAATTTGAATATTACATTACATTAATTATTACATTATTATCCAAATATGAGTTGGAGTCAGATGGGTCAGAAAGCACTAAGGTTGTGAGTCCAGTTGGGGCAGGGATCACATGCTCAAATATATTATAGTGATAACTACCTCTACAGGCTGTTTGTCTCCCAGGACGAAGACATGCAGTGAGTTGATATCAGGATCTTTACTAAACACGTTGGGCTTAGCGTGGTGCTGGAAGTGACGATGGTTCCACCAGTTAGCAGAGGCACCCTGGAAACACACAGCTACTGTTACATATTACTGGTACACACAATTACACTTACCGTAACTTACAACTGTTGGACACTAGATGAAATAAGGCTAGCAGTGAATGTTTCCTGAACACAGATTAGTAAAATGTACTTTCAAAGGAGACTATCCATTGAGAAGGGTTTTCAGTCCAGGACTAGGTTTAAGCTGTGTTCGGTTAACTTATCCAAAGTGTAGCAGAAGATCAGCCAAAAGAAACAGTATTATCAAATGTCCAACCACCGTCCAGTAACCTACCTTTAAATGTCCAATTACAAACTGGTGCAGTATGTGATTCCATCTGGATTTGTTGCAGACTGACAGGTGGCCGAAGTCATGCTGCAGCCAGCCAGCCTGGGACTGAGAGGGGAAAAGAAAGGCACATTTTGAATGGTATCTGAAAGGTGGTTTGGTAACCCTATGCCTAACCTTTACTCTAACCCCACCACCCCTAACCTTAATCCTAACCCTAACCTAATCCCCTAACCTTAACCCTAACCTTCAATCCCTATACCTAGCCTTTGAATCATCCTGTCAAATATCTTCTTGTACTCCCTAATAATATTGTAATGGTACCTGAGACGTGGCCAGCATGAGGGAACAGAGCAGTGTGAGGCTCCAGCTGGTCCCCCAGACCCAGAGCAGGCCCAAAGCCAGGGCCTCTAGTAGCAGGATGTGACCCAGGTAGAGGCTGAAGAACAGGAGGCGGGCACGGAGGAATCCCTCCCTCTCCACATGATTACGCAAGGCCTGGAAGTCCTGCACCAGTGCTGCCTGTATGGCGTAGAGGTGATCAATAATCAATAAAGATGTATGAAGTAAGGGGTCTTTTTCAATTCATCTGTTCTTGATTTGAGGAGGCAAGAAATTAGGATGCAAGGAATTGCAGAAAGACCAACTGTGATAGAGCCAGGTAGATGAAGCAGGAGGAAGATGGATGATGGTAGATACATTAGAATTGAGGGAGTGGAGGGGAGAAGAAGAAGAAGAAGGAGAAGAAGAAGAAGAAGAAGAAGAAGAAGAAGAAGAAGAAGAAGAAGAAGAAGAAGAAGCCTACAATGATGTATGTTATGGGTGTGGTGCTGTAGAGGGAGAGAGAGAGAGATAGGCCTCCTCACATTTTTCCCATGGTCCTGGCTGGGCTCTGTGGGTGCCAGCGCTCCAATCAGCAACGGCTTCAGAAACTTCCTGACAAAATTAGGATCGAGATGGAATGCGGCAAATGCTTCCTAGAAAACAGAGATATATTAATATATTTTGTTTAATAGAAATACTTACAAATGTCCTTTATACACTCAATATACTGTACACTGAGTGAAGAAAACATTAAGAACACCTGCTCTTTCCATGACTGACCAGGTGATATCCTTTATTTGTCTCTCAGTTAATACAAAAATGTCTTCTCAGTAAAAATATACACAAATAAATTAACTGTGAGATTCGTTAAGAGATTATCATGATATTAGCATCCAGCAATGTACAATCCACTAACAGCTAGTTCATTATGTCATACAGTGATAGGCTAATAAATGTCTAAGCCTACAACATTATAACATTTGCAACAGTCTTCTTGGAATAGCTTGAGAACAACGTCCATAGTTATGCTACTGACCGTGGCATCTTCTCCAGCAAAGTGACTGATGACCCTGATGCCTCCTGGGTGTCTCTTCACCCACTGGGTAACATTATAGACCTTCCTGTCGATGACCAACCACTGGTCTCCTCTGTGGGAGTGCCTCTGGACCTCTTCCCAGGTGTAGACTGCACTGCCACCTCGTCCTCCTCCCCCTCCTCCGGGCCCACCCCTGTCAGCCTTGGCCGGCTCGCCTGACTCTGTCTGCTGGCCTCCGCCCCCCATCCTCGGTTCTCTCTGCTCCACTCACACCGTCGCTGTGTCGGCTGCGCTCTGTCGAGTCTGTCCAACTGAAGCACACCGAGGACCAGTCAAATGCAATGTACAGTGAGGGAGTCAGGCAATGGAATCAGAATCAGATGATGCTGTCTGAGCCAAGCCACTCCTACGTGGTGAGATGGTGTGAGTTTTTCTGCAGTTTGTCCTGGAGGCAGAACTGAGCAATTTCCGCGCATGGGCCAGGATCAAAGTAAGTGAACATTGGTTATATTGTGAAAATTAATGAAAACAACATTTGGGAAAGGGTTAAGGTTAGGGTTAGGTTTATTCAATTGTAAAAGTTAGGTTTATTTAATTGTATGACTTTGTGGCGGTGCCAGCTAGTGACCATTCTGCAGAGCTGCCTCCAGAACAAGATTCAAGACGAAAAACGCTTACCTGCGATTCTTCTGCCAGAGGGAAGGGAGATGTTTTCCAGACAGCGTTGTATAACAAAATATGTTGTTTAATTGATTTGCTGAAAATATCGAATGACGAATACCTGCAGAGGTGTAAGAATGTTAGCCAGTCTAGGTCATATAATTCTTTGGAGTTCCTATTTTAAAATCATTGATGCCATTAAATATGCTTCTCAATTTATCAAACTATCTAATAACGAATACCTGTAGCATTTGATATGGAGTTCCTGTTCTAATCTGTTGAGCATCGATGCCATTTACCACGAAGTTGATTTTTAACATTATATTAGAATAGAGACAAAGAGCATTGAAATGTTCTCATCAATAAATAATAATGAAAACGGAGATGCGCCATTGTTTGGGCATGGACTTCCCTCCCGTTCCGCATATGTTTACCGAGTTTTATATGACACACACACATTATTAACCTTTATGAGTGTTCAATTGTAATGTCTTTATAATGATATACATGATAAAATCGAATAGTCAATTGGCGTGTCAGCTCTTACATAAATTCCCAGGCTACATGACATGACATTAAATTAGGCTATATTTCAATCAACAATATAATGCAATGTTGATACGGATACAGAATGAATAGAATAGCTGCGCTCACCAACATTTCCAGATGTGCAATCCTCTCTCTCTTTCTCTCCTTCTCGCTCCTTCTCTTATTCATAAAAATAAATGTACTTCTTACTGATCACCCGTCTCGTCATGTATCCAATCAAATCATCAGTAGGGTACTAACGGTATCTTTCGTTACATAACGCAGTATTGCTCACTCAGTCATTCACCCACTCGTTCACATTACAATTCCACGCCGATCATTCGAGGGTCTCTAGTCCAATGGGGTTATTTCACTAGACCGCTGCCATTTCTGCAATTGGTTCACAACAGCCCTTGCGAAATGTAAAAACGTCCGGCCCTATCAATCTGATTGGCCTTCATGTCTATCAAACACATGTCTATTCCAACCAATCAGGACGCTCTTTGACGCCCTCACGCTGTTGCAAGAAGAAGAAAGGACAGCCCAACTTGATGTTTTCTCCAGCTAAAGTTGAAATGTAATCCTTCACTTTAGCTACATAGATCCATCACTCCACTCCGTTTAATACATTTAACAGAGTCATCATTATCTAGTGCATAGAAATTAACTAAACCAAACATTTGCCGTGATACCCTTTTACAGTCTACCATCCATAACGGGTTAACTGAGATATTAGTGTAATGTGTTACAATCTACTGACCATACGGGTTAGCTAAGGTATAGTGCGTGGCCTTTGGACATTCATCAAATGAGTAAAGTCCCCTTGATATGGATTCTCCTCCGGTTCTTTTATGGAGTTCTTGCTTTCCGTTTCCACACTCACACCCAGCAGCATCCGCCAGTCACATACAAAATAAGAATACACTTTCATACAGTTCAATACAAGGTTGCTCTACTGACTAATATAAGTAAGGTTACCAGACTCATATCATATGGAGCAGTACGTTCTTACTCGAATGAGGATGTGCTTACGATTGCCTTCTCTGAGCAGGCCCTGATATCCTGATACAAAGGGCACCTCTTATACAGAAAACATGACATAATACATGAAAAGACAGGATTACAGCTGAAAGACAGGACTACACAAAATGACATAATACATAACATTAATAGACAGGGGCAGATCTACATAAATTAGATATTTTTAAAATATGACAAGAGCCTCACAGTGGGTGTCATAATACCCATAAAACCTTAAGGTGAAACAGGGAAATGGTTCCAATAGTTTTTCCACCATTTTTCCCATAGGGGATTTTAGAAACACTGAAACAAGGGTGCAAAAAACGATTGGAACCATTTCCCTGTTTTACCGCTAGTTTTTATGGGTATTATGACTCATACTGTGGTACACTGAACAAAAATATGAATGCAACATGTAAATCGTTGGTCCCATGTTTCATGAGCTGAAATAAAAAAATCCCAGAAATGTTCCATACTCACAAAAAGGTTATTTCTCTCAAATGTTGTGCACAAATCCGTTAGTGAGCATTCCTCCTTTGCTAAGATAATCCATCCACCTGACAGGTGTGGCATATCAAGACGTCTACTGACTCTTGACATGGAGTTTCCGCCTATTCGCTTCTGGAGTTGTTGTTTTACGTTTCCGTTTTCATTTCTCGCAGCTCAACCAGTCACACAAAAAATAAGTGGTGTAAAATACATGAAAGTACTAATTCATCGTGAATCTGTACTTTACTTTACTGTTTATATTTCTGACTACTTTTACTTCACTACATTCCTAAATAAAGTAATGTACTTTTTACTCCATACATTTTCCCTGAAACCCAAAAGTACTGATTCCATTTTGAATGCAGGAAAACACTTTTCTATTAAAGGTATCTTTCCTTTTACTCAAGTATGGCAATTGGATACTTTTTCCACCACTGCAAAAATAAGAATACAATTTTATATACTTCAAATAAACTTTGCTCTACTGAATAACATCTGTAAGATGACCAGACTACCATATCATATGGAGCAGTACGTCCTTACTCTACTGAGGCTTTGCTTACAATATCTTTCTCTGAGCAGGCCCTGATATCCTGATGCCAACAGCACATCTTATATTGAACTTTAACCCAAACACCAGATGTGCTCGGGAGGTACATGCTACAGCTAGTTAGGTCAGAGGCATTGTGCTGTGATGTGCTGTTTTATTTGCTTTTGCTGCTTACTTGAGTGATGTAAGATGTCAGGGAGTTCCATGCTGTCATGGCTCTGTATATTACTGTGCGTTGCCTTGAATACATGTTTGCTTTAGGGACTATGAAGAGACATGCCTTGTGGATGAATGTCTGTCAGAGCTGTATGTTAGTTGACTGAATAGACAGTTTGGTGTTTTTATCACATTTATATCTCAAACAAAAAGGAGAAGTGGTAAAGACAATCTCTCCTCTACTTTGACCCAGGAAAGGTTAACATGCATTTTGTTGACATTAGCTCCCTTGGAACATTGCAGGGAAGACGTGCTGTTCTGTTCTGGGCCGGCTATAGCTTTATTATGTATTTCTTTGCAGCACCTGACCATATCACCGGGCAGTAGTCAAGATATGATACAATTACAGCCTGTAGGATTTGTTTGGTCAGTTGTGGTGTTAAGAATGTTGAGCATATCTTTATCACAGACAGGCCTCTCTCCATCTTGACAACAATTGAATCAATATGCCTTGACCATGACAATTTACAGTCTAAGGCAGGTGTTTCAGCCTAGCTCAGTGCTTTCTGTGGTGGTGGGGCAGGCCAGCAGAAAATCGGAGCATTGCACCGTGATTGGCTCAGCATTGCACAGTGATTGGCTCAGTGTTCTGTCACTCATTGGGACACTACGTTACCCGCCTTTAGTAAGGGTGGACATCAAGAATGTGAGCCCTTTGGGTCCAGCCAGATACTTAGATTAGAAGTGCCCTACCATGAAGGCTCAAGGTCATTGGCCACAAATAAAATGACGTCAAATCACGTTATATCTACAGTAGCTTTGATTGAACTGATTTGACTCCCCAGATCCTCAAAACGTTCTACAGCTGCACCATCGAGAGCATCCTGACCGGTTGCATCACCGCCTGGTATGGAAACTGCTCGGCATCTGACCGTAAGGTGCTACAGATGGTAGTGCTTATAGCCCAGTACATCACTGGGGCCAAGCTTCCTGCCATCCAGGACTACTAGGCGGTGTCAGAGGAAAGTATTGTGTTACTTTTTATAATTATCTTTTTTTTATTTTTACTCTTGAACTGCATTGTTGGTTAAGGGCTTGTAAGTAAGCATTTCACTGTAAGGTCTACACCTGTTGTATTGTTAGTTAAGGGCTTGTTAGTAAGCATTTCACTGTAAGGTCTACACCTGTTGTAATCAGCGCATGTGACAAATGAAATTTGATTTGAAATCCAAGAGTACAGCTCCCACCATCTTCATCACTGATAAACTGAAATGGTCCACCCACACTGACAGTGTAGTGAAGAAGGAGTAACAGCACCTCTTCAATCTCAGGAGGCTAAAGAAATTTGTCTTAGCAACTTAACCCTCACAAACCTTTACAGATGCACAAATGAGAGTATCATGTCGGGCTGTATCACTGCCTGGTACGGCAACTGCACCGCCCACAACCGCAGGCTCTCCAGGACACCTACAGCACTCAATGTCACAGGAAGGCCCAAAAGATCATCAAGGACATCAACCACTCGAGCCACGGCCTGAAGGCGAGGTCAGTACAGGTACATCAAAGCTGGGACAGAGAGACTGAAAAACAGCTTCCATCTCAAGGTCATCAGACTGTTAAACATCCATCACTAGCACATTAGAGGCTGCAGCCTATATACATAGACTAGAAATCACTGGCCACTTTAAGAAATCGAACACTAGTCACTTTAATATTGTTTACACTTCTCTATAGGCATGCTGAAAGTCTAGAAATAACATTGTATTTGGTCAAACACAATTCTTCCTAAAAGTTTGCTTAGAGCCAGGAGTAGACTGCTGTTAGAACCAGAAAAGGGTGCTTTACCATTCTTGGGTAGAGGAATGACTTTAGCTTACCTCCATGTCTGAGGTCTTGGTTAATATTCTGCCCAAGGTGAGACAAAATCAAATAGTCTATAAGAGATCATACAAAAGATTTAGATGTGACTCTTACATTAAGAGTTGATATAATAAGAGTTGACATAAGGATTATATAATAAGAGTTGACATAAGGATGATATAATAAGAGTTGACATAAGGATTATATAATAAGAGTTGACATAAGGATGATATAATAAGAGTTGACATAAGGATGACATAATAAGAGTTGACATAAGGATGATATAATAAGAGTTGACATAAGGATGATATAATAAGAGTTGACATAAGGATGACATAATAAGAGTTGACATAAGGATGATATAATAAGAGTTGACATAAGGATGACATAATAAGAGTTGACATAAGGATGATATAATAAGAGTTGACATAAGGATGATATAATAAGAGTTGACATAAGGATGACATAATAAGAGTTGACATAAGGATGATATAATAAGAGTTGACATAAGGATGACATAATAAGAGTTGACATAAGGATGATATAATAAGAGCTGACATAAGGATGATATAATAAGAGTTGACATAAGGATGACATAATAAGAGTTGACATAAGGATGATATAATAAGAGTTGACATAAGGATGATATAATAAGAGTTGACATAAGGATGATATAATAAGAGTTGACATAAGGATGATATAATAAGAGTTGACATAAGGATGATATAATAAGAGTTGACATAAGGATGATATAATAAGAGTTGACATAACAATGATATAATAAATATGTGTTGGTCTGATGTGATTAATAAGGAGCATCCAGACGCTGCACTTTATACATTGTTACAGAGTGTTAGGTGAAAAAAATATGATACAAATATTGCAAGTTGATATAGATAAATAAGGAATATTTGCATGGTTAACTATACTATACAGGTCGATGGCAGAGAAATAGCTAAATGTGCGTATTATATAAGTGAGGGTAATAATAGTTTACTTAATATACAGTCTGGTTAAATGAACAGGTAAGTGAATATTTTGCATGGTTAAATTAGCTGTACAGGTAAATATACAGTTACATTTACAGGTAAGTGAATATTTGCATGGTTAAATTAACTGTACAGGTAAATGACAGGAAGAGATACTTAAATAGCTAAATGTGTGTATGATATAATTTAGGGTAATAATAGTAATTCCCTTAAAATACAGTCCTTAGTGCGCAGGGTTTAATTACAGATAAATGCACGTATTGCACATTCAATATACTAAAAGCAATGAGAAAAGGATACAACTGACAGGATACTAATATACATTCCTGAGTGATTGACTACGTAAGTTAAGTCCAATAATTACTTACAATATTGCACGTGATATGATATAACAACTGTACATGAATATGTATATACAGACCTGAAATAATAAATAAGTCCTGAGTGAATGAGTGATTACAGACCAGAGTTACTCACAGATGGATGCATAATCGTTTAACTAGGTCCCGGCACCCCGGTGAGGCATTAAATAGTCTAATAGCCGCCGGCATGAAGGACCTCCTGTAGCGCTCTCTGGCACACCGTGGTGGGATCAGTCTGGGTGCTTCCACTATCATCCTCCTCATCTTCTCACCCAGTAGCAGAGGTTGAATGGAAACTGGAGAAGTCAAAAAACATAACCTTCACAGTGCAACCTGCGTTGTCCAGGTGAGAGTAGGCCCTCTGCAGAAGGTAGATGATTGCATCATCCACCCCGATGTTGCGCTGATATGCGAACTGCAGGGTGTCCTGATGAACACACCAGGGGTCTGAGGTGAGCAAGGACTAACCTTTCCAGGGTCTTCATGATGTGGGATGTTAGCGCTACAGGTCTGAAGTCATTCAGGACAGTGGGGTGTGCCTTCTTGGGCACTGGGACCAGGCAGGATGTTTTTCACAGCACAGGGATCCTTTCCAGGCTCAGGCTAAGGTTGAAGCATGGAGTATTCCACACAGTTGGTCAGCACAGACCCTAAGCACCCTTGGGCTGATGCCATCAGTGCCTGCCGCTTTCCACTGATGTAGTCTCTCCAGCTCTCTCTTCACTTGGTTGGTAGTGACAGCCAGCCCAGGTGGGGGAAGGGAGGTGTTGAGGATCAGTCCAGAGGTGGGGGGAAGGGAGGTGTTGCAGATCAGTCCAGAGGGAGCGGGAGCGGAGGTGGGTAGGGGGTCGCTGATTGTCTCCAGCAGAGGTGTTGTGAGCAAAGTGGGGGTGGGACAGCTGTGAGGGTGTGGTCCTGGGGAGCTGGAGGGGAGGTGGACAGGGCCAGTATCGAACCTGTTAAAAAATTGGTTCAGCTCATTGGCTCTGTCCTGGGTCCCCTCAGTCTGCCCACTGTTTGACTTTTCGAAGCCAGTGATATTTCTCATACCTTTCCACACCTCTCTCACGTGGCTCTGCCTCAGCTTGTCCTCCATCTTCTCCTTATACCCTCTCTTCCCCTCAGCAGTCCGCAACTTCAGCTCCCTCTGGACGCATTTCAGTTTGTCCCTGTCCCTCTCCTTGAAGGCCCTCTTCTTCTCAGTCATTAGGGCCTTCAGGTCGCTGGTTACCCAGGGTTTATTATTTGGAAAACAGTGTACCTTCCTGGTGGGTACAGTGTTGTCTACACAAAAATGTATATAGTCCGTTATGCAGTCAGTAAGTCCATCAATGTCCTCCCCATGAGCCTCTCAGAGCACATCCCAGTCTGTTGTTTCAAAGCAGTCCTGTAGGGCGTCATTCGCCTCCGGGGACCATCTCTTAATGGTCCTAGTGGTCGCTGGCTGCTGTTGGACCATAGGCCTGTAGAGTGGGGTGAGGTGGACAAGGTTGTGATCCGATCTACCGAGGGGAGGGAGTGTAGTGGAGTTGTATGCTTCTTTCACATTAGCATATAACAAGTCCAGAGTTCTATTATTCCTGATTGGGCACTTCACGAACTGTTTGAACGTGGGCAGCGTTGAAGAGAGAGATGCATGTTTAAAATCCCCCGAAATGGCAAAGAAGGCACTGGGATGCGCTGTCTGTAACCTCGCGATAACAGAGTGGATGTGTCAATGTGTGGGGGTACATGTTAGTAACAAGGCTATATACAGGGGGTACCTGTACTGAGTCAATGTGTGGGGGTACAGGTTAGTAACAAGGCTATATACAGGGGGTACCTGTACTGAGTCAATGTGTGGGGGTACAGGTTAGTAACAAGGCTATATACAGGGGGTACCGGTACCAAGTCAATGTGTGGGGGTACAGGTTAGTAACAAGGCTATATACAGGGGGTACCTGTACTGAGTCAATGTGTGGGGGTACAGGTTAGTAACGAGGCTATATACAGGGGGCACCGGTACCGAGTCAATCTGTGGGTGTACAGGTTAGTAACGAGGCTATATACAAGGGGTACCGGTACAGAGTCAATGTGTGGGGGTAAAGGTTAGTAACGAGGCTATATACAGGGGGTACCGGTACAGAGTTATTGTGCAGGGGTACAGGTTAGTAACGAGGCTATATACAGGCGGGTATCGGTACCGAGTCAATGTGTGGGGGTACAGGTTAGTAACAAGGCTATATACAGGGGGTACCGGTACAGAGTTATTGTGCAGGGGTACAGGTTAGTAACGAGGCTATATACAGGGGGTACCGGTACCGAGTCAATGTGCGGGGTACAGGTTAGTAACGAGGCTATATACAGGGGGGTATCGGTACCGAGTCAATGTGTGGGGGTACAGGTTAGTAACGAGGCTATATACAGGGTGTACCGGTACAGAGTCAATGTGCGGGGTACAGGTTAGTAACGAGGCTATATACAGGGGGGTATCGGTACCGAGTCAATGTGTGGGGGTACAGGTTAGTAACGAGGCTATATACAGGGGGTACCGGTACCGAGTCAATGTGTGGGGGTACAGGTTAGTAACGAGGCTATATACAGGGGGGTATCGGTACCGAGTCAATGTGTGGGGGTACAGGTTAGTAACGAGGCTATATACAGGGGGTACCGGTACCGAGTCAATGTGTGGGGGTACAGGTTAGTAACGAGGCTATATACAGGGGGTACCGGTACCGAGTCAGCATTCTCACATAGGTGTTCCTTTTGTCCAGGTGGGAAAGGGCAGTGTGGAGTGAGATTGAGATTGCATCATCTGTGGATCTGTTGGACTGTATGCGAATTGGAATGGGTCTAGGGTTTCTGGGATAATGGTGTTGATGTGAGTCATGATCAGCCTTTCAAATTACTTCATGGCTACCAACGCTAAGTCAAAGCGACTGTAGATATAACTATTTGAGGTCATTTTATCTGATGGGCACTTCTAATGTAACTCTATGGCAGCACCCAAGCTCTACCCTTAGACTTGTGACGTAGTGAGTGACAGAACACTGAGCCAATCACGGCGCAACTAGAGAACATTACCAACTGAAACACCTGCATGTTGGAGCTGCCTCACTCAAGAAAGCAAAAAAGAGACCATGTTTGTTTGCAGCTTTATTAACCAAATTATTATTGTATTTTGTTTGCAAACTTATACGTTACACGTATTAATGCCAAAATAACATGCAAAACAGGCAAGGCAAAAATATATATATATCTATAATGTTTTTGCTAAAAATGTGGTTCTGCCCTGAATGACATGTTGCCACTGTACTGTATATAAAGTACATATACAGTATAGTACCAGGCAAAAGTTTGGACACACCTACTCATTCAAGGGGTTTTCTTTATTTTTGACTATTTTCTACATTGTAGAATAATAGTGAAGACATCAAAACTATTAAATAACACATATGGAATCATGTAGTAACCAAAAAAGTGTTAATCAAATCAAAATATATTTTTTATTTGAGATTCTAAAAAAGTAGCCACCCTTTTATATAGCAATATTCCGACCTTGTTCGGCATTATCTAGTCCGAATATGGCACGTTCCCACTATTTTAATTCATTTGCATTACATTCAATAGGGGACTTTTATTTGGAATGCAAACCGCACATTTATGGCTAATCCTTATTGTGGCTAGCTTCACATAAGTGTGAACGCCGAGGTCAGTTGCTTCCGCTGAGGTATAATAAGAACTGGAGACTGCATCCAAGATGTCCGACAATTGACAGGGAGCAGCGCGATTTGGGTAAGGTGATACATTATCACCTTACCCAAAAACATGGCAGACATGGGATAAATATAACATGTTAAGATCTTCGGCTGTGCGTGATGGAAAAATTATACTTTGTGCACAAAGGTGATGACTAAAGTATCTTATTAGGAATGTTTTAATATGTCTTCTAATTGTGGCCATCTCTTTCTGGGCAGGGCGTCAGTTAAGCTGCAGTGCCGAAGCTGAACTGTATGAGAAAAACCGTGCTTCTAGACTGGAACCCTGGCCGATTGGTTGATCCCTGCAGCTGTAGCCTATCACATGCCGCCTGCAGTATCTAATGTGGCCAATTGTTTCCACCCTTTATTTGGAGAAGGATAGCAGCCTACACAAAAAAAAATTACTTGTAATGTTGTTAGTAACAATCTGAATGTCACCAATGACATGTTCATTGGACGTGCCACCTTGTCCCAGACCTGCTGTTTTCATCTCTCTCTCTCTCTACTGCACCTGCGCTCTAATGCACTGAAAAACCAAGTGACATTCACTCCTGATGTATTTACCTGTTGCAACCTCCACAATTACTTTTATTATTATTTGACCCTGCTGGTCATCTATGACATTTGAACATCTTGGAGAAAGAACTGGCCTTAATGGCCATGAATTGTTATAATCTCCACCCGGCACAGCCAGAAGAGGACTGGCCTCCCCTCAGAGCCTGGTTCCTCTCTAGGTTTCTTCCTAGGTTCCTGCCTTTCTAGGGAGTTTTTCCTATGAGCGGCACTATGGCGAGGGAAATGTAGCCACCAATACCAGGGTGACAGATAAAACAGTTATCGCAGTCATTTTCACCAAAAATGTAGCTACAGCTATTATGGCATTAAAATCTAAATATTTTGGGGGTTTTTTAAACTACAAATTACTCCCTTCGAAACTGAATGGGGGGGTTACTAGTTATTCTAACACAGTGATAGGTTGCGTCAATTCAAATCTGGTATTGGAACAAAAGGATTACTACGCCGTTTAAATCATCTATGTATTTTATTCTAGCAAACCCTTAAATGGTAAACATGAAGTTCGTATATACAGGCTCACTGTGACACCTCGCAGGGCAAACAGCAAGCAGCGCATGAGAAGAGAGAGAGAGAGAGAGAGAGAGAAAGAGAGCGCGAGAGAGAGTCAGCGAGCAGCGCTATAGAAGAGCGCCTAGAGAAGAGAGCGAGTCCTATCCTTTGTTCTTCCTTAAATACTCCGACAGAATAGTTACCGCTCCTTGCTGACCTGTCGGAGTAGAGGCTGAGTGTGGTTTAAACTTACTCAGCCTATCGTTGGCGTGCAGGCTGGTCCCAGCCTCGTGACGCAATCCAGTTGATGGAAGTAGTGGTCCTCTCAGTAGATGTCCAAGCTTCATATTACAACAAGACACAGTTCTATCGTAAAACCCCCAGCTAGCACATTCCTTCCACATAGCTCCCCCTTACCCAAACCTACAGCAGTTCTAAAGATCTATGATCACACAATACATTCACTTAATAACTCTTGTTGTAGATTAACATATTCATTAGCTAAACATGTATCAGCCCTTACAACAGCCACAAAGTAAAAATTGGCTATATCATAAAAATGAATGAAAAAGACAAACTGTAGAAATAGGCTGGGTTTATAACTTTTTTTGCTGCGGTAACTTGCCCTGATTATGGCGCCAAATAGTTTGTGCTGAACAGGAAATGACGGCCTTGGGACGAAGCCAGATACGGTTCCCTCATTGGTTACTTTGACAGAAGTCCACGCGATCGAACGTCGAATATGTGGGTTGAGGTGTAGGGGCGGAGCTTATTATAGACAGACACAGGAACCGCTCCTCCTACCTGTGTGACGGCGCTCTCCTCGCACTGAAAAGAGGAACATCGCAACATGAAACACTACGCGGAATAGAAGCCCGGTAGCTCGAACGTGATATGCGCTTTTACGTAATCATTGGCTTTGCTTAATACAAGCATTGCGATTTTGACATTCGAGTTGTGTTTATGTTATTTTTAACTCGACACAGCTCATTATTTGCACCACGTTTTCACTATACGGTGTGTAAATGATATAGTTGAATTTAGAATATTTTGTATTCTCCATATTAGTACCCTACTGATGATTTGATTGGATACATGATGAAACGGGTGATCAGTAAGAAGTAAATGTATTTTTATGAATAAGAGAAGGAGCGAGAAGGAGATCACATCTGGAAATGTTGGTGAGCGCAGCTATTCTATTCATTCTGTATCCGTATCAACATTGTATAATTGCATTATATTGTTGATTGAAATATAGCCTAATTTAATGTCATGTCATGTAGCCTGGGAATTTATGTAAGAGCTGACAAGCCAATGGACTATTCGATTTTATCATGTATATCATTATAAAGACATTACAATTGAACACTCATAAAGGTTAATAATGTGTGTGTGTCATATAAAACTCGGTAAACATATGCGGAACGGGAGGGAAGTCCATGCCCAAACAATGGCGCATCTCCGTTTTCATTATTATTTATTAATGAGAACATTTCAATTCTCTTTGTCTCTATTCTAATATAATGTTAAAAATCAACTTCGTGGTAAATGGCATCGATGCTCAACAGATTAGAACAGGAACTCCATATCAAATGCTACAGGTATTCGTTATTAGATAGTTTGATAAATTGAGAAGCATATTTAATGGCATCAATGATTTTAAAATAGGAACTCCAAAGAATTATATGACCTAGACTGGCTAACATTCTTACACCTCTGCAGGTATTCGTCATTCGATATTTTCAGCAAATCAATTAAACAACATATTTTGTTATACAACGCTGTCTGGAAAACATCTCCCTTCCCTCTGGCAGAAGAATCGCAGGTAAGCGTTTTTCGTCTTGAATCTTGTTCTGGAGGCAGCTCTGCAGAATGGTCACTAGCTGGCACCGCCACAAAGTCATACAATCTGATTTTAAACGTAACCCTAACCACACTCCTAACCCTAATGCCTAACCGTAACCTTAAATGTGACCCACCACCTGGATTCGGTCCTATGAAGCAACATTTTAAATTGTATTTTTTTTTACATTGGATAAAAGTAGTATATCGTAAAGTACACTGCAATTGAGGAACAATGGGAAAGTAATTTTGATTTGAAACTTGATAAACTTGTAACCCCATTGTTTTGAAAATGGCCCTTGAATGTTTTGTCTCCGCCCATTCAACATCATTCACACCCTCTTTAGCTTTAGCCACACCCATCTTTTTAAGGATTCACATGTGAGGCCATATGCTAAACAGAGTGAGTAAACAACCAAATATTTCAAGACTAAAAGTGGTAAAAGTAGTAGCCTACAATGGCGGCAGATAGCCTAGAGGTTAGAGTGTTGGGCCAGTAACCGAAAAGTTGCTGGTTCAAATACCCGAGCCGACAAGGTGAAAAAAACCTGTCTGTGTCCTTGAGCAAGGCACTTAAATCAAATGTATTTATAAAGCCCTTTTTACATCAGCCGATGTCACAAAGTCCTATACAGAGACCCAGCCTAAAACTCCAAACAGCAAGCAATGCAGATGTAGAAGCACAGTGGCTATGAAAAACTCCCTAGAAAGGCAAAAACCTAGAGGGCTCTGAGGGGTGGCCAGTCCTCTTCTGGCTGTGAATGTCACTTGGCTTTTCATAGCCAGGCATTTAGATGCGGTAGAGAGCACACTATATAACATCTATGTTTATTTGTCACATAAACAGGATATAGAAGGTGTAAACGGTACAGTGAAATGGTTATTTGCATATTTGCATAGTAGCAATATCAAATACAGAAAGTGTCCTGATTTAAAAATATTTTATAATTATTATATGACGCTTAGCCAGACACACTTGTCTAAATTCACGGTCATGTGAAATAAATGCTAGAACCGCCACCTCTAGGTAAGTGGATGGGTCACTACTGTTTAGACATGTACACATGTTCATGAAACTATTCTCTATATACAGTGGGGAGAACAAGTATTTGATACACTGCCGATTTTGCAGGTTTTCCTACTTACAAAGCATGTAGAGGTCTGTAATTTTTATCATAGGTACACTTCAACTGTGAGAGACGGAATCTATAACAAAAATCCAGAAAATCACATTGTATGATTTTTAAATAATTAATTTTCATTTTATTGCATGACATAAGTATTTGATCACCTACCAACCAGTAAGAATTCCGGCTCTCACAGACCTGTTAGTTTTTCTTTAAGAAGCCCTCCTGTTCTCCACTCATTACCTGTATTAACTGTACCTGATGGAACTCGTTACCTGTATAAAAGACACCTGTCCACACACTCAATCAAACACTCAATCAAACAGACTCCAACCTCTCCACAATGGCCAAGACCAGAGAGCTGTGTAAGGACATCAGGGATAAAATTGTAGACCTGCCCAAGGCTGGGATGGGCTACAGGACAATAGGCAAGCAGCTTGGTGAGAAGGCAACAACTATTGGCGCAATTATTAGAAAATGGAAGAAGTTCAAGATGACGGTCAATCTGCCTCGGTCTGGGGCACCATGCAAGACCTCACCTCGTGGGGCATCAATGATCATGAGGAAGGTGAGGGATCAGCCCAGAACTACACGGCAGGACCTGGTCAATGACCTGAAGAGAGCTGGGACCACAGTCTCAAAGAAAACCATTAGTAACACATTACGCCGTCATGGATTAAAATCCTGCAGCGCACGCAAGGTCCCCCTGCTCAAGCCAGCGCATGTCCAGGTCCGTCTGAAGTTTGCCAATGACCATCTGGATGATCCAGAGGAGGAATGGGACAAGGTCATGTGGTCTGATGAGACAAAAATAGAGCTTTTTGGTCTAAACTCCACTCGCCGTGTTTGGAGGAAGAAGAAGGATGAGTACAACCCCAAGAACACCATCCCAACCGTGAAGCATGGAGGTGGAAACATCATTCTTTGGGGATGCTTTTCTGCAAAGGGGACAGGACGACTGCACCATATTGAGGGGAGGATGGATGGGGCCATGTATCGCGAGATCTTGGCCAACAACCTCCTTCCCTCAGTAAGAGTATTGAAGATGGGTCGTGGCGGGTCTTCCAGCATGACAATGACCCGAAACACACAGCCAGGGCAACTAAGGAGTGGCTCCGTAAGAAGCATCTCAAGGTCCTGGAGTGGCCTAGCCAGTCTCCAGACCTGAAGCAAATAGAAAATCTTTGGAGGGAGCTGACAGCCCCGAAACCTGAAGGATCTGGAGAAGGTCTGTATGGAGGAGTGGGCAAAAATCCCTGCTGCAGTGTGTGCAAACCTGGTTAAGAACTACAGGAAACATATGATCTCTGTAATTGCAAACAAAGGTTTCTGTAACAAATATTAAGTTCTGCTTTTCTGATGTATCAAATACTTATGTCATGCAATAAAATGCAAATGAATTACTTAAAAATCATACAATGGGATTTTCTGGATTTTTGTTTTAGATTCCGCCACTCACAGTTGAAGTGTTCCTATGATAAAAATTACAGACTTCTACATGCTTTGTAAGTGGGAAAACCTGCAAAATCGGCAGTGTATCAAATACTTGTTCTCCCCACTGTACATCAACGATGTTGCTCTCGCTGCTGGTGACTCTCTGATCCATCTCTACGCAGACGACACCATTCTGTATACATCTGGCCCCTCTTTGGACACTGTGTTAACTAACCTTCAAACAAGCTTCAATGCCGTACAACACTCCTTCCGTGGCCTCCAACTGCTCTTAAATGCTAGTAAAACTAAATGCATGCTTTTCAATCGAACGCTGCCAGCACCCGCCCACCGGACTATCATCACTACTCTCGACGGGTCTGACTTAGAATATGTGGACACCTACAAATACCTAGGCGTCTGGTTAGACTGTAAACTCAACTTCCAGACTCACATTAACCATCTCCAATCCAAAATTAAATCTAGAATTGGCTTCCTATTTCGCAACAAAGCCTCCTTCACTCATGCGGCCAAACATGCCCTCGTAAAACTGACTATCCTACCGATCCTTGATTTCGGCGATGTCATTTACAAAATAGCCTCCAACACTCTACTCAGCAAATTGGATGTAATCTACCACAGTGCCATCCGTTTTGTTACCAAAGCCCCATATACTACCCACCACTGCGATCTGTATTCTCTCGTTGGCTGGCCTTCATTACATATTCGTCACCATACCCACTGGCTCCAGGTCATCTATAAGTCTTTACTAGGTAAATCCCTGCCTTTTATCAGCTCGCTGGTCACCATAGCAACACCTACCTGTAGCATGCGCTCCAGCAGGTATATTTCACTGGTCACCCCCAAAGCCAACACCTCCTTTGGCCGCCATTCCTTCCAGTTCTCTGCTCCCAATGACTGGAACGAATTGCAAAAATCCTTGAAGCTAGAGGTTCCTATCTCCCTCACTAACTTTAAACATCAGCTGTCAGAGCTGCTTATCGATCACTGCACCTGTATACAGCCCTTCTGTAAATAACCCACCCTACTACCTCATCCCCATATTTTTTTTTGTTTTACTTCCGCTCATTTTGCACTCCAGTATCTCTATTTGCACATCATCATTTGCACATTCCATCGTTCCAGTGATAATGCTAACCTGTAATTTATTTCACCACTATGGCCTATTTATTGTCTTCTTAACCTTACTGCATTTTGCACTACATTTGCACTCTGTATATAGATTCTCTATTGTGTTATTGACTGTACGTTTGTTTATTTCCCATGTGTAACACTGCTTTGCTTTGTCTTGTAAATGAAAAATAAAATACAGTAGAAGGCGTATTCACCCCCAGACACACCTAGAAGTGGTGAAGTGGAGTCTTGTTTAGACATGTAGCTAGCTAAACAATGAACCAAATCACATTTTATTTGTCACATGCGCCGAATACAACAGGTGTAGACCTTACAGTGAAATGCTTACTAACAAGCCCTTAACCAACAATACAACAGCTGTAGACCTTACAGTGAAATGCTTACTTACAAGCCCTTAACCAACAATACAACAGGTGTAGACCTTACAGTGAAATGCTTACTTACAAGCCCTTAACCAACAATACAACAGGTGTAGACCTTACAGTGAAATGCTTACTTACAAGCCCTTAACCAACAATACAACAACCAACAATCCTTTTGAAGGTGAACCTTCGCCCCCAGTCTGAGGTCCTAAGAGCTCTGGAGCAGGTTTTCATCAAGGATCTCTCTGTACCTTGCTCCGTTCATCTTTCCCTCGATCCTGACTAGTCTCCCAGTCCCTGCCGTTGAAAAACATCCCCACAGCATGATGCTGCCACCACCATGCTTCACCGTAGGGATGGTGCCAGGTTTCCTCCAGACGTGATGCTTGGCTTTCAGGCCAACAAGTTCAATCTTGGTTTCATCAGACCAGAGAATCTTGTTTGTCATGTTCTGAGAGTCTTTAGGTGCCTTTTGGCAAACTTCAAGCTGGCTGTCATGTGGCTTTTACTGAGGAGTGGCTTCTGTCTGGCCACTCTACCATAAAGGCCTGGTTGGTGGAGAGCTGCAGAGATGGTTGTCCTTCTGGAAGGTTCCACAGAGGAACTAGAGTCCTGTCAGAGTCACCATCGGGTTTGTATTTGTATTTTGTATATATTATTGATCCCCAATAATAAATAAAAATGTACTGCCTTAATTTTGCTGGACCCCCCAATAATTAAGGCAGTTCATACAATTTTAAAAACATTACAATACATTCACAGATTTCAGTACACACTGTGTGCCCTCAGGCCCCTACTCCACCACTACCACATATCTACAATACAAAATCCATGTGTATGTGTGTGTATAGTGTCAAAAAACGTATGTGAAGATAGATAGATAGATAGATAGATAGATAGATAGATAGATAGATAGATAGATAGATAGATAGATAGATAGATAGATAGATAGATAGATAGATAGATAGATAGATAGATAGATAGATAGATAGATAGATAGATAGATAGATACTTTATTGATCCCCGTAGGGAAATTACTTTATCAAGCAGCAATGAAAAACACAGGGCAGGTGCAAAATGCCAGAACGAAAATACACAAAAGACAGATACATGATACATGATACATTGTGCGGCAGTATGAAAAAGTATAACAATACACAAAGTCTAGAGTGAAAAAAGCTATAGAAACTCATTGCATAGTATGAGTGAATGACTGAATATGTACACCATATATTGTAATAGAGTGTTAGGTGAAAATATTATACAATTATTGAGTCCTGACCTCAACCCGATTGAGATGCTGTGGCATGACCTCAAGAGAACGGATCGCACCAGACATCCCAAGAATATTGCTGAAGTCAAACAGTTTTGTAAAGAGGAATGGTCCTGACCGTTGTGCAGGTCTGATCCGCAACTACAGAAAACGTTTGGTTGAGGTTATTGCTAACAAAAGAGGGTCAACCATTTATAAAATCCAAGGTTTGACATATATTTCCCACCATGCACTGTGAATGTTTACACTGTGTTCATTAAAGACATGAAAACGAATAATTGTTTGTGTGTTGTTAGTTTAAGCAGACTGTTTGTCTATTGTCTATTGTTGAATATCAGATCAAAGTTTATGACCAAAATGTTATTGACCAATTTATGCAGAAATCCAGGTCATTTTAAAGGGTTAACATACTTTTTCTTGCCACTGTGTGTGTTTGTATAGTGCGCATGTTATCGTGTGTTTGTATGCATGTGTCTGTGATTATGTTTGTGTCTCTTCACAATCCCTGCTGTTCCATAAGGTGTATTTTGATCTGTTTTTTAAATATCATTTTACCACTTGCACCAGTTACCTGATGTGGAATAGAGTTCCATGTAGTCATGGCTGTATGTAATACTGTGCACCTCCCATAGTCTGTTCTGGACTTGGGGACTGTGAAGAGACCTCTGGTGGCATGTCTTGTGGGGTATGCATCAAAACTAGAGCCTGTAGGACCTGCCTTGTTGATAGTGTTGTTAAACTAGAGCCTGTAGGACCTGCCTTGTTGATAGTGTTGTTAAACTAGAGCCTGTAGGACCTGCCTTGTTGATAGTGTTGTTAAACTAGAGCCTGTAGGACCTGCCTTGTTGATAGTGTTGTTAAACTAGAGCCTGTAGGACCTGCCTTGTTGATAGTGTTGTTAAACTAGAGCCTGTAGGACCTGCCTTGTTGATAGTGTTGTTAAACTAGAGCCTGTAGGACCTGCCTTGTTGATAGTGTTGTTAAACTAGAGCCTGTAGGACCTGCCTTGTTGATAGTGTTGTTAAACTAGAGCCTGTAGGACCTGCCTTGTTGATAGTGTTGTTAAACTAGAGCCTGTAGGACCTGCCTTGTTGATAGTGTTGTTAAACTAGAGCCTGTAGGACCTGCCTTGTTGATAGTGTTGTTAAACTAGAGCCTGTAGGACCTGCCTTGTTGATAGTGTTTGTTAAACTAGAGCCTGTAGGACCTGCCTTGTTGATAGTGTTGTTAAACTAGAGCCTGTAGGACCTGCCTTGTTGATAGTGTTGTTAAACTAGAGCCTGTAGGACCTGCCTTACTGATAGTGTTGTTAAACTAGAGCCTGTAGGACCTGCCTTGTTGATAGTGTTGTTAAACTAGAGCCTGTAGGACCTGCCTTGTTGATAGTGTTGTTAAGAAGGCAGAGCAGCACTTTATTATGGACAGACTTCTCACCATCTTAGCTACTGTTGTATCAATATGTTTTGACCAGGACAGTTTCCAGGGTTACTCCAAACAGTTTAGTCACCTCAACTTGCTCAATTTCCACATTATTTATTACAAGATTTTGTCACTTAGGGTTCTTGGTCACCTCCCTGACCAAGGCCCTTCTCCCCCGATTGCTCACTCTGTTTAGCTCATGGCCTCACATGTGGATCCTTAAAGAGATGGGGCTAAGGCTTAAGAGGGTGTGAATGATGTTCACACTGACCGTGGCATGTGCAGAAAGCAGCCCATTACAACTCTTTCCAACTGATCTGTCGATAGCGCCTGCTAAATTCAGGGCTTCAATGTTGTTGAGAAAAGTAGCCAAACTTTTGTAGTTCTCGATGGCTAACGTTATATCTTTTCAAAAGACTGTCAACACATACTGAGCAGCTCACATTATAGACAGAATCGTGCTACATGGCAGACCAGCTACATGGCAGGACCGGCATGTCCAGCCCATCTATTATCTTAGCCAATCATGGCTTGCAGGAAGGTTCCTGTCTTTTTCCATGGCTAAACCAACTAGACTCATAACTTAACAATTTCATTCGTATTTACAGATGGAATGCACTTTTGTTATTATGGCACATGAAAGTTCAAATGTTCCAGAAGGCATTTCTGCCAAAATGTTGATACAAAAATACAAATATGTTCAAATGCCTCCCCTGTGAAGTAGCAACATATGCCTAGCTTCCTGAAACTGGTCACAATTAAGTTTGTTTTCATACATTTTTACAATATAGCCAATTTTTACTTTGCGGCCCATCTAGCGGAAATCGCTCAGTTCTGCCTCCATGACAAGACTCATCCCAATAAACATAAAATTGCAGAAAAATCACACCATTTCACCATGTAGGAGTGGCTTGGCTCAGACAGTATAATCTGATTCTGATTCCATTGCCTGACTCCCTCACTGTACATTGCATCTGTGCTTCAGTTGGACAGACTCGACAGAGCGCAGCCGACACAGCGACGGTGTGAGTGGAGCAGAGAGAACCGAGGATGGGGGGCGGAGGCCAGCAGACAGAGTCAGGCGAGCCGGCCAAGGCTGACAGGGGTGGGCCCGGAGGAGGGGGAGGAGGACGAGGTGGCAGTGCAGTCTACACCTGGGAAGAGGTCCAGAGGCACTCCCACAGAGGAGACCAGTGGTTGGTCATCGACAGGAAGGTCTATAATGTTACCCAGTGGGTGAAGAGACACCCAGGAGGCATCAGGGTCATCAGTCACTTTGCTGGAGAAGATGCCACGGTCAGTAGCCTAACTATGGAAGTTGTTCTCAAGCTATTCCAAGAAGACTGTTGCAAATGTTATAATGTTGTAGGTATGACATTATTCACTAGT
This sequence comes from Thymallus thymallus, assembly GCA_023634145.1. Lineage (NCBI taxonomy): Eukaryota > Metazoa > Chordata > Actinopteri > Salmoniformes > Salmonidae > Thymallus > Thymallus thymallus. Next base: position 35,264,229 of record CM042392.1, read on the forward strand.
TATTAGTGGAATGTACATTGATGCTTCCTAATATTATGACAATCCCTTAAAGCTGCAATATGCAACTTTTTGGTCTGTCATTATCATTGAAAGCAGTAGATCTGTTCTACGTTTTGGTCTGTCATTATCATTGAAAGCAGTAGATCTGTTCTACGTTTTGGTCTGTCATTATCACTGAAAGCAGTAGATCTGTTCTACGTTTTGGTCTGTCATTATCATTGAAAGCAGTAGATCTGTTCTACGTTTTGGTCTGTCATTATCATTGAAAGCAGTAGATCTGTTCTACGTTTTGGTCTGTCATTATCATTGAAAGCAGTAGATATGTTCTATGTTCTATTTCTATGCTTCCTGTTCTTCAGTTTAGTTTTTGCGTCTTTTTTTTTGGTTTTGTACAGCAGCTTCAAACAGCTGAAAATATTTTGGGTTATGGAAAAGTTTCACAGCGGATTAGATCATACTATGATTCTCTACACTATACTTGCTTGTTTTGTCACATAAACTGAAATTGGGTGAACAATTAGAATTGTAGCAACCAGGAAATGGCTGAGCGATTTTCTGCATAATGCATCTTTAATTAATCTAACAGTGAATGTTTTACTGAGAGACAAACAACATACAGTAGATGAATCTATATCTCTGTTTTCTAGGAAGCATTTGCCGCATTCCATCCCGATCCTAATTTTGTCAGGAAGTTTCTGAAGCCGTTGCTGATTGGAGCGCTGGCACCCACAGAGCCCAGCCAGGACCATGGGAAAAATGTGAGGAGGCCTATCTCTCTCTCTCTCCCTCTACAGCACCACACCCATAACATACATCGTTGTAGGCTTCTTCTTCTTCTTCTTCTTCTTCTTCTTCTTCTTCTTCTTCTTCTTCTTCTTCTTCTTCTTCTTCTTCTTCTTCAAGATGGCGTAACAGTGCAGACGTGTTTTTGTTCGTCCCATCTCGTGTCCCGTGTAAATAGTTTGTAATAGTTTGTAATTTGTCTTTCCATACATTTATTTTTTTATTTTTTTTATTTTTGTCCCCGATTTACCTCTCCTGCAACCCGCCTTATCCAACGTGAAACGGATCTAATATCCTTACTTTCCATTATTTAACTGAACCGCAGTCAGAAGCTAGCTTGCTAACTAGCAACTAGCCATCGCTAACCACTGCTAGCGGTCCTCACCACTTCTCTGCCTGCATCAGCCAGCCTTTAGTTCGGACAATATTGGCCAGTCTGCACAGCGCGCTACCAACCCAGCGCATATCGGACTGCGTTCCCTTCCACTTCACCGGATTTCCACTGAATTCACAGGACCATCACACCGGATCATCACAGCTAGCTAGCTGCAATCGAGTGACCGACGTTTTTGGCTAACCTCCATTGTTCACATGCTACCTATGCTAGCGTGAGCTAGGCTCATCTCCTGGACAGCCTACGTGTACTAGCTACTCTCCCGGGCTACAGTACCTTGTCAACCTGCCTGGACCTTCTACTGTCGACACAGAGCCCCACCGAGCCACCGCGACTGGTCTGCCGACGTAATTGTCCGACGTGGTCTCAACAGGGTTCTCCTCTGCGACGTCGCCGAAGATCCATCTCCTAGCCCCGTCCTGCTAGCACTCTGAACGCTGTGCCTCCCGCTCGCATAGTGCAGCGCCCACTGAACTACTCCCTGCCTCACCTCTTTGCTGCTCATCGGATCCTATGATTGCTCAGCTTCACAGCTGATGCCTGCAGGACTGTTTGGTTATATGGTATTTATTTCTGTTTAACTGCCAGGCCTCAGGTCCTGTGTGTAGCATATCACATTTCTCTACCTGACCCTCTTTGTCCATTCATCGCCATTACCCGTCGTTGTCTTAGCTCTCTTAATTAACTGTTATTTTTTGCCCCTCATTAACTGTTTGTTTTTATGCCCCTTTCTTATTTCAATATGCCTTGTCTGTTGCTGTTTAGGTTAGCTATTATTGTTTTATTTCACTGTAGAGCCCCCAGTCCTGCTCAACATGCCTCTGATAGCTCCTTTGTCCCCCCACACATGCAGAGACCTCACCTGGCTTAACTGGTGTCTCCAGAGATTCAACCTGTCTCTTCATTACCCAACGCCTAGGTTTACCTCCACTGAACTCACATCCTACCATATCCTTGTCTGTACATTATGCCCTGAATCTATTCTACCACGCCCAGAAATCTGCTCCTTTTATTCTCTGTACCCAACGCACTAGAAGACCAGTTCTTAATGCCTTCAGCCGTGCCCTAATCCTACTCCTCCTCTGTTCCTCTGGTGATGTAGAGGTAAACCCAGGTCCTGTAGCTCCCAGCATTACACCTATTCCCCAGGCGCTCTCATTTGTTGACTTCTGTAACCGTAAAAGCCTTGGTTTCATGCATGTTAACATTAGAAGCCTCCTCCCTAAGTTTGATTTATTCACTGCTTTAGCACACTCCGCCAACCCTGATCTCCTAGCTGTGTCTGAATCCTGGCTTAGGAAGGCCACCAAAAATTCAGAAATGTCCATCCCCAACTACAATATTTCCCGTCAAGATAGAACTGCCAAAGGTGGCGGAGTTGCAATCTACTGCAGGTTCTGTTATACTGTCCAGGTCTGTGCCAAAACAGTTTGAGCTTCTACTCTTAAAAATCCACCTTTCCAGAAATAAGTCTCTCACCGTTGCCGCCTGTTACAGACCCCCCTCAGCCCCCAGCTGTGCCCTGGACTCCATATGTGAATTGATTGCCCCCCATCTATCTTCAGAGTTTGTACTGTTAGGTGACTTAAACTGGGATATGCTTAACACCCCGGCTATCCTTCAATCTAAGATAGATGCCCTCAATCTCACATAAATTATCAAGGAACCCACCAGGTACAACCCAAAATCCGTAAACATGGGTACCATCATTGATATCATCCTGACTAACTTGCCCTCCAAATACACCTCCTCTGTTTTCAACCAGGATCTCAGCGATCACTGCCTCATCGCCTGCGTTCGCAATGGGTCAGCGGTCAAACGACCACCCCTTATCACTGTCAAACGCTCCCTAAAACACTTTTGCGAGCAGGCCTTTCTATTCGATCTGGCCCAGGTATCCTGGAAGGATATTGACCTCATCCTGTCAGTAGAGGACGCCTGGTTGTTCTTTAAAAGTGCTTTCCTCACCATCCTAAATAAGCATGCCCCTTTCAAAAAACATAGAACTAAGAACAGATATAGCCCTTGGTTCACCCCAGACTTGACTGCACTAGACCAACACAAAAACATCCTGTGGCGCACTGCATTAGCATCGAATAGTCCCCGCGATATGCAGCTATTCAGGGAAGTCAGGAACAAGTACACACAGTCAGTTAGAAAAGCAAAGGCCAGCTTTTTCAAACAGAAATTTGCTTCCTGTAGTACTAACTCCAAAAAGTTCTGGGACACTGTAAAGTCTATAAGAGAATAAGAGCATCTCCTCCAGTTGCCCACTGCATTGAGGCTCGGAAACACTGTCACCACCGATAAATCCACGATTATCGAAAATGTCAATAAGCATTTTGCTACGGCTGGCCATGCTTTCTTCCTGGCTACCCCTACCCCGGCCAACAGCTCTGTGCCCCCGGCAGCTACTTGCCCAAGCCCCCCCCGCTTCTCCTTCACCCAAATCCAGACGGCTGATGTTCTGAAAGAGCTGCTAAATCTGGACCCCTACAAATCTGCTGGGCTAGACAATCTGGACCCTCTCTTTCTGAAATTATCAGCCAAAATTGTTGCAACACCTATCACTAGCCTGTTCAACCTCTCTTTCGTATCGTCTGAGATCCCTAGAGATTGGAAAGCTGCCGCGGTCATCCCCCTCTTCAAAGGGGGAGACACTCTAGACCCAAACTGTTATAGACCTATATCCATCCTGCACTGCCTTTCTAAAGTCTTCGAAAGCCAAGTTAACAAACAGATAACTGACCACTTCGAATCCCACCGTACCTTCTCTGCTATGCAATCTGGTTTCCGAGCTGGTCATGGGTGCACCTCAGCTACGCTCAAGGTACTGAACGATATCATAATCGCCATCAATAAAAGACAGTACTGTGCAGCCGTCTTCATCGACCTGGCCAAGGCTTTCGACTCTGTCAATCGCCGCATTCTTATTGGCAGACTCAACAGCCTTGGTTTCTCAAGTGACTGCCTTGCCTGGTTCTCCAACTACTTCGCAGACAGAGTTCAGTGTGTCAAATCGGAGGGCCTATTGTCCGATCCTCTGGCAGTTTCAATGGGGGTGCCACAGGGTTCAATTCTTGGGCCAACCCTTTTCTCTATATACAGTGGGGAGAACAAGTATTTGATACACTGACGATTTTGCAGGTTTTCCCACTTACAAAGCATGTAGAAGTCTGTAATTTTTATCATAGGTACTCTTCAACTGTGAGTGACGGAATCTAAAACAAAAATCCATAAAATCCCATTGTATGATTTTTAAGTAATCAATTTGCATTTTATTGCATGACATAAGTATTTGATACATCAGAAAAGCAGAACTTAATATTTGGTACAGAAACCTTTGTTTGCAATTACAGAGATCATACGTTTCCTGTAGTTCTTGACCAGGTTTGCACACACTGCAGCAGGCTGTCGCTGGGCAATACGGACTTTCAGCTCCCTCCAAAGATTTTCTATTGGGTTCAGGTCTGGAGACTGGCTAGGCCACTCCAGGACCTTGAGATGCTTCTTACGGAGCCACTCCTTAATTGCCCTGGCTGTGTGTTTCGGGTCGTTGTCATTCTGGAAGACCCAGCCACGACCCATCTTCAATGCTCTTACTGAGGGAAGGAGGTTGTTGGCCAAGATCTCACAATACATGGCCCCACCCATCCTCCCCTCAATACGGTGCAGTCGTCCTGTCCCCTTTGCAGAAAAGCATCCCCAAAGAATGATGTTTCCACCTCCATGCTTCACGGTTGGGATGGTGTTCTTGGGGTTGTACTCATCCTTCTTCTTCCTCCAAACACGGCGAGTGGAGTTTAGACCAAAAAGCTCTATTTTTGTCTCATCAGACCACATGACCTTCTCCCATTCCTCCTCTGGATCATCCAGATGGTCATTGGCAAACTTCAGACGGGCCTGGACATGCGCTGGCTTGAGCAGGGGGACCTTGCGTGCGCTGCAGGATTTTAATACATGACGGCGTAGTGTGTTACTAATGGTTTTCTTTGAGACTGTGGTCCCAGCTCTCTTCAGGTCATTGACCAGGTCCTTCCGTGTAGTTCTGGGCTGATCCCTCACCTTCCTCATGATCATTGATGACCCACAAGGTGAGATCTTGCATGGTGCCCCAGACCGAGGGAGATTGACCGTCATCTTGAACTTCTTCCATTTTCTAATAATTGCGCCAACAGTTGTTGCCTTCTCACCAAGCTGCTTGCCTATTGTCCTGTAGCCCATCCCAGCCTTGTGCAGGTCTACAATTTTATCCCTGATGTCCTAACACAGCTCTCTGGTCTTGGCCATTGTGGAGAGGTTGGAGTCTGTTTGATTGAGTGTGTGGACAGGTGTCTTTTATACAGGTAACGAGTTCAAACAGGTGCAGTTAATACAGGTAATGAGTGGAGAACAGGAGGGCTTCTTAAAGAAAAACTAACAGGTCTGTGAGAGCCAGAATTCTTACTGGTTGGTAGGTGATCAAATACTTATGTCATGCAATAAAATGAAAATTAATTATTTAAAAATCATACAATGTGATTTTCTGGATTTTTCCGTCTCTCACAGTTGAAGTGAACCTATGATAAAAATTACAGACCTCTACATGCTTTGTAAGTAGGAAAACCTGCAAAATCGTCAGTGTATCAAATACTTGTTCTCCCCACTGTACATCAACGATGTTGCTCTCCCTGCTGGTGACTCTCTGATCCATCTCTACGCAGACGACACCATTCTGTATACATCTGGCCCCTCTTTGGACACTGTGTTAACTAACCTTCAAACAAGCTTCAATGCCATACAACACTCCTTCCGTGGCCTCCAACTGCTCTTAAATGCTAGTAAAACTAAATGCATGCTTTTCAATCGAACGCTGCCAGCACCCGCCCACCGGACTATCATCACTACTCTCGACGGGTCTGACTTAGAATATGTGGACACCTACAAATATCTCGACTACTACTACCTCCTAACCTTAACATTTTGCACTCTGTATATAGATTTTCTATTGTGTTTTTGACTATGTTTGTTTACTGTGTAACTCTGTGTTGTTGTTTTTGTCACACTGCTTTGCTTTGTCTTGGCCAGGTCGCAGTTGCAAATGAGAACTTGTTCTCAACTGGCCCACCTGGTTAAATAAAGGTGAAATAAAAAAAATAAAAATAAAAATTCTCCCCTCCACTCCCTCAAATCTAATGTATCTACCATCATCCATCTTCCTCCTGCTTCATCTACTTGGCTCTATCACAGTTGGTCTTTCTGCAATTCCTCGCATCCTAATTTCTTGCCTCCTCAAATCAAGAACAGATGAATTGAAAAAGACCCCTTACTTCATACATCTTTATTGATTATTGATCACCTCTACGCCATACAGGCAGCACTGGTGCAGGACTTCCAGGCCTTGCGTAATCATGTGGAGAGGGAGGGATTCCTCCGTGCCCGCCTCCTGTTCTTCAGCCTCTACCTGGGTCACATCCTGCTACTAGAGGCCCTGGCTTTGGGCCTGCTCTGGGTCTGGGGGACCAGCTGGAGCCTCACACTGCTCTGTTCCCTCATGCTGGCCACGTCTCAGGTACCATTACAATATTATTAGGGAGTACAAGAAGATATTTGACAGGATGATTCAAAGGCTAGGTATAGGGATTAAGGTTAGGGTTAGGATTAAGGTTAGGGTTAGGGTTAGGATTAAGGTTAGGGTTAGGATTAAGGTTAGGGTTAGGATTAAGGTTAGGGGTGCTGAGGTTAGGGTTAGGATTAAGGTTAGGATTAAGGTTAGGGTTAAGGTTAGGGGATTAGGTTAGGGTTAGGATTAGGGTTAGAGTAAGAGGATTAGGTTAGGGTTAGGATTAAGGTTAGGGTTAGGATTAAGGTTAGGGGTGGTGGGGTTAGAGTAAAGGTTAGGCATAGGGTTACCAAACCACCTTTCAGACACCATTCAAAATGTGCCTTTCTTTTCCCCTCTCAGTCCCAGGCTGGCTGGCTGCAGCATGACTTCGGCCACCTGTCAGTCTGCAACAAATCAAGATGGAATCACATACTGCACAAGTTTGTAATTGGACATTTAAAGGTAGGTTACTGGACAATGGTTGGACATTTGATAATACTGTTTCTTTTGGCTGATCTTCTGCTACTCTTTGGATAAGTTAACCGAACACAGCTTAAACCTAGTCCTGGACTGAAAACCCTTCTCAATGGATAGTCTCCTTTGAAAGTACATTTTGCTAATCTGTGTTCAGGAAACATTTTAGTTCACTGCTATACATTAGCCTTATTTCATCTAGTGTCCAACAGTTGTAAGTTACGGTAAGTGTAATTGTGTGTACCAGTAATATGTAACAGTAGCTGTGTGTTTCCAGGGTGCCTCTGCTAACTGGTGGAACCATCGTCACTTCCAGCACCACGCTAAGCCCAACGTGTTTAGTAAAGATCCTGATATCAACTCACTGCATGTCTTCGTCCTGGGAGACAAACAGCCTGTAGAGGTAGTTATCACTATAATATATTTGAGCATCTGATCCCTGCCCCAACTGGACCCACAACCTTAGAGCTTTCTGACCCATCTGACTCCAACTCATATTTGGATAATAATGTAATAATTCATGTTATGTAATATTCAAATTTCAATGTAATATTTCATTAAATTCATGTAATATTCATGAAATAACCATGTAATAATATCCATGTAACGGTTTGGATCAGTAGTGTTAAAACTGTATTAGTGCTTCTGTGTAAGATCCATATGACTCCTGGTCTCTGTTTATTGCAGTATGGTATAAAGAAGTTGAAGTACATGCCCTACCATCACCAACACAAGTACTTCTTCCTCAGTAAGTTTCTTAACAAGTTTCATGAATTTCTGTAAAGCATCACATTAACTTCCATTGAACACATCAAAGCAAACGATAGACAACTGATGTATATACAGTTGAAGTCAGAAGTTTACATACTGTACAACTTAGCCAAATACATTTAAACTCAGATTTTCACAATTCCTGACATTTAATCCTAGTAAAAATTCCCTGTCTTAGGTCAGTTAGGATCACCACTTTATTTTAAGAATGTAAAATGTCAGAATAATAGTAGAGAGAATTATTTATTTCAGCTTTTATTTCTTTCATCACATTCCCAGTGGGTCAGAAGTTTACATACACTCAATTAGTATTTGATAGCATTGCCTTTAAACTGTTTAACTTGGGTCAAATGTTTCGGGTAGCCTTCCACAAGCTTCCCACAATAAGTTGGGTGAATTCTGGCCCATTCCTCCTGACAGAACTGGTGTAATTGAGTCAGGTTTGTAGGCCTCCTTGCTCGCACACGCTTTTTCAGTTCTGCCAACAAATGTTCTATAGGATTGAGGTCAGGGCTCTGTGATGGCCACTCCAATACCTTGACTTTGTTGTCCTTAAGCCATTTTGCCACAACTTTGGAAGTATGCTTAGGGTCATTGTCCATTTGGAAGACCCATTTGCGACCAAGCTTTAACTTCCTGACTGATGTCTTTGATGTCTTGAGATGTTGCTTCAATATATCCACATAATTTTCCTTCCTCATGATGCCATCTATTTTGGCATTTTTCCTCCAAACATAACGATGGTCATTATGGCCAAACAGTTCTATTTTTGTTTCATCAGACCAGAGGACATTTCTCCAAAAAGTACGATCTTTGTCCTCATGTGCAGTTGCAAACCGTAGTCTGGCTTTTTTATGGCGGTTTTGGAGCAGTGGCTTCTTCCTTGCTGAGCGGCCTTTCAGGTTATGCCGATATAGGACTCGTTTCACTGTGGATATAGATACTTTTGTACTTTTATATTTGCGTACTATTGCTTATACAGAGGAATGTGGTACCTTCAGGCGTTTGGAAATTGCTCCCAAGGATGAACCAGGCTTGTGGAGGTCTACAATTTGTTTTTGAGGTCCTGGTTGATTTCTTTAGATTTTCCCATGATGTCGAGCAAAGAGGCACTGAGTTTGAATGTAGGCCTTGAAATACATCCACAGGTACACCTCCAATTGACTCAAATGATGTCAATTAGCCTATCAGAAGCTTCTAAAGCCATGACATAATTTTCTGGAATTTTCCAAGCTGTTTAAAGGCACAGTCAACTTAATGTATGTAAACGTCTGACCCACTGGAATTGTGATATAGTGAATTATAAGTGAAATAATCTGTCTAAACAAGTGTTGGAAGAATTACTTGTGTCATGCACAAAGTAGATGTCCTGGTTGAAAAATTAGTTTTTGTATGTAAACTTCCGACTTCAACTGTATGTATGTATGTATGTATGTATGTATGTATGTATGTATGTATGTATGTATGTATGTAATGTAATGTAATGTAATGTAATGTAATGTAATGTATGTATGTAATGTATGTATGAATGTAATACCTATGTAGTATTTTCCTTCTGTCTCTCAGTTGGACCTCCACTACTCATTCCAGTGTATTTCCATATCCAGATATTGCGGACCATGTTTTTACGACAGGACTGGGTGGTGAGATTTCATACCAACTAAGTGTATACTTAATACTCTTTATTTGTATTTGGAACATACAAATAAGGCTTCCACAAGAGACATCTGAAATGATATGACAATGCTTCCACGTGGGGGCACTAGAAGTTGTTTTGAATGAATGAATGCTTGTTCATTGCTCACTAAAGCTATCAAGCATAATATTGCACCACCAACTACACACTGACTGAACCATCAGAGATGACTAACTTCATAACCACAGTGGTAATTGTTGCTCTGGTAGGAACCCCAGATGTGATCATGTCTGGCCATAATACCAATCTTTGTCTCCTGTGAAGGATCTGGCGTGGTCGATGACTTTCTACCTGCGCTTCTTCTGCTGTTACTACCCCTTCTTTGGTCTCTTTGGCTCAGTCGCATTGATCAGCTTCGTGAGGTAAAGTATGAACTCAGAGGGAGCTGGACGGTTCATTCATTCTCTGGTTCACTCACTCACTCACTCACTCACTCACTCACTCACTCACTCACTCACTCACTCACTCACTCACTCACTCACTCACTCACTCACTCACTCACTCACTCACTCACTCACTCACTCACTCACTCACTCACTCACTCACTCACTCACTCACTCACTCGTTCACTGATCATTAATTCTATGAATTCACTGATTCATTCATTGTGTTCAAACTATCTACAGTATAGAAACCAACAGAATGATGTGCTTGATGTAAGAATGTAACATAATATTGTGGCTGAATAATTGTAGTGTGAATATTGTACTGTATATAGGTTTTTAGAAAGCCACTGGTTTGTATGGGTGACCCAGATGAATCATCTTCCTATGGAGATGGATCACGAGAGACACCAGGACTGGCTCACCATGCAGGTAACGTGTCCTCATTACTAGACAGCTGGATCCGTATACACAAAGCATCTTGGAGTAGGAGTGCTGATCTAGGATCAGGTCCCTCCTGTCCTTACAATTAACTTAAGAAGCAAAACTGATCCTAGATCGGCACTCCTGCTCTGAAGCTTTGTGAATACAGTCCCTGGAGTGTTTTCTGGGGCTGTGCCATCCATAGTTCTCCAGTAGAGGGTGCTATAACATGTTTCTTTCTCTGATTTTAGTTGAGTGCTACTTGCAACATTGAACAGTCAACCTTCAACGACTGGTTCAGTGGACACCTCAACTTTCAGATTGAACACCAGTAAGTGAAACAAATATCCCACCTTACTGTTGTCTGTATCAACAGCATGTACTGTATGTATCTGGTCATTTGTATTATACTAATTACTTTACCTCGTAATAGTGTTTAGATACAATATCGATACAATCCTACTCAGAAACTGAGGTTTCTCTGATAAACTCTGATAGCATCTGCTCTCTCTGTCTCTCCCTCCCTGTCTTTCCTCCCACCTCTCTCTCTTTCTCCCTCTCTCCCCCCCCCCCTTCTCTCTGCCTCTCTTTCTCTGTCTCTCCCCCTCTCTCTCTCTGTCTCCCCCTCTCTGTCCCAGTCTGTTCCCTACTATGCCCCGTCATAACTACCACCTGGTGGCTCCTCTGGTGCGTGCTTTGTGTGAGAAACATGGAGTTCCCTATCAGGTCAAGACCATGCAGCAAGGCATCACTGATGTTGTCAGGTAAAACAAGTGTTTTAATGAATATTTGTAAGTTCTATCCTCTGGGAATACAATGTACATCATAAGGTGATACCTGCTACTCTCCTGTGATTTACCTGGTTTATTATCATAAGGTGATACCTGCTACTCTCCTGTGATTTACCTGGTTTATTATCATAAGGTGATACCTGCTACTCTCCTGTGATTTACCTGGTTTATTATCATAAGGTGATACCTGCTACTCTCCTGTGATTTACCTGGTTTGTTATCATAAGGTGATACCTGCTACTCTCCTGTGATTTACCTGGTTTATTATCATAAGGTGATACCTGCTACTCTCCTGTGATTTACCTGGTTTGTTATCATAAGGTGATACCTGCTACTCTCCTGTGATTTACCTGGTTTATTATCATAAGGTGATACCTGCTACTCTCCTGTGATTTACCTGGTTTGTTATCCATCTCTGTTTGTCCTCAGATCACTGAAGAAGTCAGGGGATCTGTGGCTGGATGCATATCTTCATAAATAAGTCCCTTCCTGACTCGGGACAGGATTTCATTCACCACAGATGACTGAGATAGATTGAAAAGGACATTTCCCAGACGTTTGGTCGATAATGATCGCTGCAAACAGCGAGGATGTCGGCTCAAGCATAAATCACCATTAAAAGTCAGTCACAGGTCTGCATGTCAAACTAGATGTCTGGTGTGAAACCTTCCCCCTGTCAAACAGAGTACTCTAATGTAGTAGGTAATATACGTATAATACTACATACAGATAATACTACATATTAGAGTGATAATGTAATAATATATTGTGTTATTGTATGATGCAGGCTGTTGTTGTGTTTTGACGTAACTGTTTTATCCCTGTTTGGATCCCAGGAAGAGTAGCTTCTGCAGCAGCTACTGGGGATACTAATACAAATACAACCATTCTGTTTTACATCTGTGGTCAGTCTGTGTGGTGGTGATATCACGGTGTGGTTTACATTGCTGTGCAGTATTTTGTACCATAGTATAGAACAGAGTTTTATACACTGTAACATTTTCATTGTCATTTTGATAGAGCTGAATACAAGACCATTATGTAATCAATGACAGGACACTTACTGTGCTGTGAATGTGAGTTGCCTTCACTGAGTTCAGGGTCGTGTTCAGTTGGGAGAAAATGTTTTGAAACAAGGAGGTATGACCGGAAGTTGTCCAATAGGAACACTGATTTCGGTTGTCCGTTGCAAAATGTTTTGCTACAATATGCCCTATTGAAAACGATCTTAGACTGTGGCTGTGTTATTGCTCAGCCTGCTCTGTAAAGTATGGTTGTTAATTTTAATCTGTATACTAAGGGTAGCTCTATGGAGATAGGTTGCTGCAGTTTCAACATTTTGGCAGTAATCTACCCCCATAGTGCTCACTCTGTCCATGGACCTGTTTATGGAGGCAGAAGCCAATGGATTTCTCTTCTGTAAGATCAGACCAGAATAAAACTGTTTGTCTGTTTTTCTTTTCCAAGACAGAAGAAACTGAATGAGAAACTACTTGCACATTATACTTTCCTGCATCTTAGGTTTATTACAACAAACATTGTAGTAATCGTATAGTACTGTGGTGGCAGAATTGGGGTGAGCTGTTGGAACTTCTCAAGGGTTATGCTGTGTTCTGTTAGGCTGTGATGTTATGCCTTTAGTATCCTCCTGGTATGTCTGCACCCTAACACAAGGTCATTGTGTTCTGGAACTGTTGCTTGTATTAAATAACTGTTGTGTAAACAATATGATTGTATTATTATTACCTCCCACTATATAAGGGACATGGAACCATTTACTCGGGGAGAGAGTCCTTCCTGACTGAGATCAGAGCGGGATCTGCCTCACAGCTGCTCGTATTAAAGATTCACTATTATACAATTAAATGAGTCTCTGCCTAATCTTTGGATCGAGTTTTCCACAACAGCACTATAGAACACATTTAACATGGAAAATGTCTCTAGCAACTATGTTTTTATGAAGACGTTCTCTCCCAAATCTATTTCACCACATGAATATCCTTAAAAAGGCACTGGGTTAAACCTTTTAAAAAAACAGTTATCTACTCTCCAATACTTCAGATTACTCTGTGATTACCGTACAGTTCTCTGTGAACCATGGAACAGACTTTGTCCACAAGGTGGGATCAGATAGGATTCCTTGGGTTTATTATTGGAGGAATAAACATGTACACAGAACAGAAATATGATTGGATTAATATTGTAAATGTAAAGCGTACTTCATATAGACCGTGTCACAGAGATGCAATAGAGGAAATGTAAACTGAATTACAGAAGTGCATTCAGTTGATTTAGTAAACAGCTGCAATATGGACGGTGTGACTGGACATGAGAATAGAATGTGCATTTAGCGCTATGTATTCAAAAGTATAACATTGTACTACACTGTAGGTTAGTGTTATCAGCTATATGACAATTAACATCCAATTTGACAATATACATTGAGGACCTTATAGATTTAGATTTTACAAAAATATGTCTTCAAAGAAATCCCTGTTGAGACATACAAACCATAAAACACATACACACGCACTCTCCCTCCACCCCCCCCCCCCCCCCCCCCCTCTACCTCTCGCTCAAGATTCATATGGTCTGTCACCACGACACAGAAGCTAATAAAATATTCTAAAATCTGCATTAAATAATATGCGCATTTTCCCACCAGAGACGTGTTTCCACCAAACTGAATTTTTGCGGATAAAAGGCTGTGCGTGATGACGTCGTGCACATAAAATGTACTTTTTCCTATTAAATTCCCATGTACCGAATGACAAATACAAGTTAAATGGGTTTCCATCGCATTTTCAACTCTACTGATGGTTTTGTCACAAACACTTGCGTTATGTAGCAAATGTGCCCACTCTGGTGTTGGCACACGCGCTCTAGCCAACAGATTGCAGATACAATACGAGTAGTCTACCTACATTATGAGATTATTATGGATAAAACTATATTTCTTGTTTTATTTGTCAAACGGCAGTCAAGCATCGATCATCATGTCACCAGAATAAGACCCTCGATATTTATTGGAAAGGAGCATCAATATCACTGTGCACTTTCACCACCCTGTGAAGTTCATCATCATTTATTTCATCTGTAGTTTAATAAACTGTATGGTTTCCCGAGTCGTAGTGGGACGACCATACAACATATCATCGCGTGATTACAAGTTGACGTCGATATGGTTATTATATCAATATTTGCACATAAAGGCATTTCCACCAGCATTTCTCGCATAATTAATTTTACCGACACAAAAAGATCCCACCATGTCGAACGAACAAATTGTCTGTCGGCATTTATACAACTGAACCACTAGTCCATGTTTCCATTAACCCGGTCGTTCCTTTTTCTTGCGTCAGGTAATTCATATGCATGAAATGGTTGGATGGAAATGTGGTTAGTCAGACAAAGCAACAGTCATAATTACCAGAGAACATCATTGAAGAAGTAAACATACACATTCACAAACAATAAAATAAATATACAATTAAAAAAATTATATAACAACATTTAGAGTCAATATTACATGTAAATTGTTGGTTTGTGAAAGGGTGGGTTAGAACTGGAGAGGGTTGTTATGGTGACCAGCCATGCTGGGCTGTGATTGGTTGACAGTCAGCCAGACTGGGCTGTGATTGGTTGACAGTCAGCCAGGCAGGCCTGTGATTGGTTGAAAGTCAGTGAGCATGCCCAGATCAGTCCTTGCCAGCATCGATCTTCTCTTGTCGTCGTCTCATGATCTCCTGGAGCTCTGAATCCCCACTGCTCTTCTGGAAAACAGTAATACAGGGTTTACTTTCACACGTCCCAACACACAGTGAACAGATTTTAAGGGGTTACAGTTCATATAAGGAAATCAGACAATTTAAATACATTAACTAGGCCCTCATCTATGGATTTCACATGACGTGGAATATAAATATGCATCTGTTGGTCACAGACACCTTAAAAAAAAGGTAGGGTCATGAATCAGAAAACCAGTCAGTATCTGGTATGACCACCATTTGCCTCTTGCAACGTGACACATCTCCTTCACATAGAGTTGATCAGGCTGTTGATTGTTGCCTGTGGAATGTTTTCCCACTCCTCTTCAATGGCTGAATGAAGTTGCTGGATATTGGCGGGAACTGGAACACGCTGTCGTATACATCGATCCAGAGCATCCCAAACATGCTCAATGGGTGACATGTCTGGTGAGTATGCAGGCCATGGAAGAACTGGGATATTTTCAACTTCCAGGAATTGTGTACAGATCCTTGCTACATGGGGCCGTGCATTATCATGCTGAAACACGACGTGATGGCGGCGGATGAATGGCACGACAATGGGCCTCAGGATGTCGTCACGGTATCTCTGTGTATTCAAATTGCAATCGATAAAATGCAATTGTGACAGTCAGCCAGGCCGTGATGGGACAGTCAGCCAGGCCGTGATGGGACAGTCAGCCAGGCCGTGATGGGACAGTCAGCCAGGCCGTGATGGGACAGTCAGCCAGGCCGTGATGGGACAGTCAGCCAGGCCGTGATGGGACAGTCAGCCAGGCCGTGATGGGACAAGAAAAAGGAGTCAAAAAATAAAAGAAAATAAAAAAGCCAAACGTGGGTCTCAAGCCCTAAAACAGCCGACAAGGAGTGAGTGTGTGTGTGTGTGTGTGTGTGTGTGTGTGTGAGTGTGAGTGTGAGTGTGTGTGTGTGTGTGTGTGTGTGTGAGTGTGTGTGTGTGTGTGTGTGTGTGTGTGTGTGTGTGTGTGTGTGTGTGTGTGTGTGTGTGTGTGTGTGTGTGTGTGTGTGTGTGTGTGTGTGTGAGTGTGAGTGAGTGAGTGTGTGTGTGTGTGTGTGTGTGTGTGTGTGTTTGTGTGTGAGTGTGAGTGTGTGAGTGTGTGAGTGAGTGTGTGAGTGAGTGTGTGTGTGTGAGTGTGTGTATGTGTGTATTGTATGTAACACAGACCTCTAGCTGGGCTTTCTGCACGGTGGTCTGGCTGTAGACCCTGGATCCCTCATCTCCACACACTGCCTTCAGTTCCTCCTTGTTCAGAGAGAAGAGCTGAGCACCTGTCAGGATCCCCAGACACTCCACTGTCCTGTAGGGAACAGAGACTACATTACCCATAATGCTCTATACCCAGACACTCCACCATCCTGTGGGGCGAGGCACACAGACTGACTACAGTAATGTGAGGGCTGAATGTGTTGACTACAGTAATGTGAGGGCTGAATGTGTTGACTACAGTAATGTGAGGGCTGAATGTGTTGACTACAGTAATGTGAGGGCTGAATGTGTTGACTACAGTAATGTGAGGGCTGAATGTGTTGACTACAGTAATGTGAGGGCTGAATGTGTTGACTACAGTAATGTGAGGGCTGAATGTGTTGACTACAGTAATGTGAGGGCTGAATGTGTTGACTACAGTAATGTGAGGGCTGAATGTGTTGACTACAGTAATGTGGGGGCTGAATGTGTTGACTACAGTAATGTGAGGGCTGAATGTGTTGACTACAGTAATGTGAGGGCTGAATGTGTTGACTTCAGTAATGTGAGGGCTGAATGTGTTGACTACAGTAATGTGAGGGCTGAATGTGTTGACTACAGTAATGTGAGGGCTGAATGTGTTGACTTCAGTAATGTGAGGGCTTTTCTCACTTTCTCCTCCTCACTTTTTCTCAAGATAGTAAAGGTATAAAACATTTGTTATCCGATGATGTGTGTTGACTCACGGTTTAGAGAATCCCTTGGCGTTGAGCCAGGCAGCGACCTGGGGTGGGCTGGAATCGAAAGTGAGGGGCGTGGAGCTGCTGCCTGAGGGGCGCTCCACCCTGAAGTTACGGGCTGGAAGCTGAGACTTATTACTTGTGATCCTCTTCAACAACTCATCATTCACCTCATCCATCTGGTGTGTCCGAGCTTGGGAGGGGAGGAGGGAGAGGTGGGTGGGTGGGGGAGAGGGTGAGAGAGAAAGAGACAGAGACAGAGAGAGAGAGAGAGAGAGAGAGAGGGTGGTGGAGAGGGGGAGAGAGAGAGAGAAACAAGAAAGTAACGGAATGTGGAGAAGGGAGAGACAGGAAAAGTAAATGATCTATAAGAGCTGAGGTCCTCTTAGCTAAGATGAGAAAACGTGTCATTAAGCAGTGATCTACATTGTTTAGTGAGAAATGAAAGCTAAGAGACCAGTATCACAGCCAGAGACTAGTTGGTGGGCCTACAGAGACTTGTGGGTGGGTCTACAGAGACTAGTTGGTGGGCCTACAGAGACTTGTGGGTGGGTCTACAGAGACTAGTTGGTGGGCCTACAGAGACTAGTTGGTGGGCCTACAGAGACTAGTGGGTGGGTCTACAGAGACTAGTTGGTGGGCCTACAGAGACTTGTGGGTGGGTCTACAGAGACTAGTTGGTGGGCCTACAGAGACTTGTGGGTGGGTCTACAGAGACTAGTTGGTGGGCCTACAGAGACTTGTGGGTGGGTCTACAGAGACTAGTTGGTGGGCCTAAAGAGACTTGTGGGTGGGTCTACAGAGACTAGTTGGTGGGCCTACAGAGACTAGTTGGTGGACCTACAGAGACTAGTTGGTGGGCCTACAGAGACTAGTTGGTGGGCCTACAGAGACTAGTGGGTGGGTCTACAGAGAGTAGTTGGTGGGCCTACAGAGACTTGTGGGTGGGTCTACAGAGACTAGTTGGTGGGCCTACAGAGACTAGTTGGTGGGCCTACAGAGACTAGTTGGTGGGCCTACAGAGACTAGTTGGTGGGCCTACAGAGACTAGTTGGTGGGCCTACAGAGACTAGTTGGTGGGCCTACAGAGACTAGTTGGTGGGCCTACAGAGACTAGTTGGTGGGCCTACAGAGACTAGTTGGTGGGCCTACAGACATCTGGTTGGTGGGCCTACAGAGACTAGTTGGTGGGCCTACAGATATCTGGTTGGTGGGCCTACAGAGACTAGTTGGTGGGCCTACAGACATCTGGTTGAGCCCCCACGTGGGTGGACTCACCCACCCATTCCCCATTTACCCATGAGACACCCACCCACCCATGCCCCGCCCATACCCCACCCATGCCTACGTGGCTGTAAGAGACTCACAGTCTTTGAAGCGTCCCATGTCAAAGCTCTCCCCTCTACCTAGAGAGCTGGAGGGAGAGGTAGGACTGTAGGGCTGGCCAGCCTGGCGGTCCATGGTCACACACACACACACACCACACACCACACACACACACACACACACACACACACACACACACACACACACACACACACACACACACACACACACACACACGACAGAGAGGAAGACGTGGAAGGATGTTGATAATTCATTAATAAATTGATTGGATTTATACAGTGCTTTTCCAGATGCTGACTAACATAGTATGTGGAAGGATGCTCTTAGGGAAAGCAGGTTTAGCATTCATACATGTTAGTTTACAGGATGTGTTATAATTGGTAGGCTGGTACTGTGCTTTTACCATTTGGAGGAAGGGTTGGTAGCATGACGTTGTGTGTGTGTGTGTATGTGTGTGTGTGTTGTGTGTTGTGTCTACACGCTGCATGTATGAGTGTAAAACAACATGTTTGTATGTGTGTGTGTGTGTGTGTCTGTGTGTGTGTATGTAATTAAAGTTGGAAGTTTACATACACCTTAGCCAAATACATTTAAACTCAGTTTTTCACAATTCCTGACATTTAATCCTAGTAAACATTCCCTGTCTTAGGTCAGTTAGGATTTATTTTAAGAATGTAAAATGTCAGAATAATAGTAGAGAGAATTATTTATTTCAGCTTTTATTTCTTTCATCACATTCCCAGTGGGTCAGAAGTTTACATACACTCAATTAGTATTTGGTAGAATTGCCTTTAAATTGTTTAACTTGGGTCAAACGTTTCGGGTAGCCTTCCACAAGCTTCCCACAATAAGTTGGGTGAATTTTGGCCCATTCCTCCTGACAGAACTGGTGTAACTGAGTCAGGTTTGTAGGCCTCCTTGCTCGCACATGCTTTTTCAGTTCTGCCCACAAATGTTCTATAGGATTGAGGTCAGGGCTTTGTGATGGCCACTCCAATACCTTGACTTTGTTGTCCTTAAGCCATTTTGCCACAACTTTGGAAGTATGCTTAGGGTCATTGTCCATTTGGAAGACCCATTTGCGACCAAGCTTTAACTTCCTGACTGATGTCTTGATATGTTGCTTCAATATATCCACATCATTTTCCTTCCTCATGATGCCATCTATTTTGTGAAGTGCACCAGTCCCTCCTGCAGCAAAGCACCCCCACAACATGATGCTGCCACCCCCGTGCTTCACGGTTGGGATGGTGTTCTTCGGCTTGCAAGCCTCCCCCTTTTTCCTCCAAACATAACAATGGTCATTATGGCCAAACAGTTATATTTTTGTTTCATCAGACCAGAGGACATTTCTCCAAAAAGTACGATCTTTGTCCCCATGTGCAGTTGCAAACCGTAGTCTGGCTTTTTTATGGTGGTTTTGGAGCAGTGGCTTCTTCCTTGCTGAGCGGCCTTCAGGTTATGTCGATATAGGACTTGTTTTACTGTGGATATAGATAATTTTGTACCTGTTTCCTCCAGCATCTTCATAAGGTCCTTTGCTGTTGTTCTGGGATTGATTTGCACTTTTCGCACCAAAGTACGTTCATCTCTAGGAGACAGAACTCTTCTCCTTCCTGAGCTTTTTGGTTGATTTCTTTAGATTTTCCCATGATATCGAGCAAAGAGGCACTGAGTTTGAAGGTAGGCCTTGAAATACATCCACAGGTACACCTTCAAGTCATTACATAATTTTCTGGAATTTTAAAGGCACAGTCAACTTAGTATGTAAACTTCTGACCCACTGAAATTGTGATATAGTGAATTATAAGTGAAATAATCTGTCTGTAAACAATTGTTGGAAGAATTACTTGTGTCATGCACAAAGTAGATGTCCTAACCGACTTGCCAAAAATATAGTTTGTTAACATGAAATCTGTGGAGTGGTTGAAAAATGTGTTTTAAGTATGTAAACTTCCAACTTCAGTGTAAAACAACATGTTTGTGTGTGTGTGTCTGTGTGAGTGGGTGCCTGCATATGTGTGTTTGCATGTCTGTGTGTGTATGTTTGTGTGTGTATGTGTGGGTGTGTATGTGGGTGTATGTATACACCACGTGTGTGTGTGTGTGTATATAATGTTACCTGGCTATAGAGGGGTTCAGCCATGCCATGTGTGTATAATGTTACCTGGCTATAGAGGGGTTCAGCCATGCCATGTGGGTGTGTATATAATGTTACCTGGCTATGGAGGGGTTCAGCCATGCCATGTGGGTGTGTATATAATGTTACCTGGCTATAGAGGGGTTCAGCCATGCCATGTGGGTCCTCTAGTTTGACCACGTCCAGTACGTTGGAGGGGACGTATCCTGACTGGCCACTCCTGTTCCTCAGTTTCCACCACTGTTTATCGTCCTCTATCACCTGCATGGCCACAATAACATATTATAATATAATAAAATGATAACAGTAATAATACAAGTAATAATAATAATGTTAATAATAATAATAGTAATAATAATAATAATAGTAATAATAATAGTAATAATAACAGTAATAATAATAGTAATAATAATAGTAATAGTAATAATAATAGTAATAATAATAATATAAATAATAATAGTAATAATAATAATAGTAATAATAATAATAGTAATAATAATAATAGTAATAATAGTAATAGTAATAATAATAGTAATAGTAATAATAATAATATAAATAATAATAATAGTAATAATAATAATAATCAAGGCCAAGGGTGGCTATTTGAAGAAACTCAAATATAAAATATATTTTGATTTGTTTAACACTTTTTTGGTTACTACATGATTCCATATGTGTTATGTCATAGTTTGATGTCTTCACTTTTATTCCACAATGCAAAAAATAGTGCAAGTAAAGAAAAACCCTTGAATGAGTAATATTCCAAACTTTTGTCCCCCAGGGGGGCGGTTGCCTGTTTTGCATGTTATTTTGTTATCATTCGTATCTCAGAGTCATTTGCATTGCTAGTTATAGCCTAATGTTAGCTAGCATTGAACATTGAACCTGGTTGGTTAGCTACCTGCAGATTCATGCAGGGTAGTAACATTATGAGTTGGGATTATGGTTCATTATTTAGCTAGCTAGCTACATGTCTGAACAAAAGACTCCTCTATGCAAGTAACCATTTCAATAGAATTTTCATGATGTCACTGCGACAACTGTCGATAGACGTAGCTGGTAAATTCACTCTGGATATGTACTCCGATTGAACTGACCCTCTTGTCTGAGTGTGCCAGAGTGCAGAATAATAATAATACAAATTTACGAACGCTCAACACCCGTTGAATATGGCCGCTGTTGCCAGTAGCACAGTTACAGTCACCAACACTATGGATAACATAAGAACAGCCTAACCAGCTCTGCTAGGACGAGTAAAATGGTCAGAGTGAGGAGTTCTCTCATTTGTGTCTGGAAGTAGCTAGCAAGCTAGCCAATGTTAGCCAGTTAGTTTGGGTGCCAGACTGCTGTTGTTAGGTCAGAACGCTCAGATCAACCCTACTTCTCGGCCAGAGTGTCCAGTGTGCGCTCTGAACACTCCGAGAGCGAAATGCTCTGAATTTACGAACAGACAATCTGACAAAACTCTGGCACTCCAGATAAAATGTACAACACACCCGTAGTATAAACAGTTGTTGTTTAGTACATGGACTCACATGTGAATCCTTAAAGAGATGGGTGGGGCTAAAGCTTAAGAGGGTAGACAAAGAAGAGCTCTCCAGTAGGTACCAACACATTCAATGGCCATTTTATCAAAAGTGGGGTTACAAGTTTATAAACTTTCAAAGCAGAATTACTTCCACATTGTTCCTCAACTGTAGTGGATGATGTACAATTCTGTAGCTCAGAGTCTCTACTTTTATCCGATGTAAAAAAAACAGCGTTTCAGAAGGCCGAATCGAGCCGGTCAGTCACATATAGATGTCGTACCTCTAGCACCTCGTCCTGCAGCACTGACAGTTCGTTGGCGTTGCGGGCCACAAAGTGGTAGCAGATCTTAGCATATTTACGGGACGAGGACGCCAGACCATTGTATGACCTGAGACAGGAGACAGAGTCTTAACATGTCTGTAGAGTACAGGTTACAAAGCAGCTCAAGAAATAACAACAATGAGAAAAATAGCAGCATATGTTGTAATGTAGAATCACAGTAGCTACAAGTAGTTTGTGAATTCAGTAAAATAGCATAAACTTACCCATTTGATGAGCTTGAAGACTGGGTTCCAAAAAACTGACAGAAGGAGATGATTTTATTATCATTGTAAAGTGATGTTATGGACTGGTACTGTGTGTCTGAACTCTATTAAATAACTCAAACCTGCATCATCAAACATAACGAGTGAAAAAGAAATTAAAGGACTAAGAACTAACAATGGATGTCTGGGAGGTCTAGTATAAGGAATAAGAACTAACAATGGATGTCTGGGAGGTCTAGTATAAGGACTATGAACTAACAATGGATGTCTGGGAGGTCTAGTATAAGGACTATGAACTAACAATGGATGTCTGGGAGGTCTAGTATAAGGAATAAGAACTAACAATGGATGTCTGGGAGGTCTAGTATAAGGAATAAGAACTAACAATGGATGTCTGGGAGGTCTAGTATAAGGAATAAGAACTAACAATGGATGTCTGGGAGGTCTAGTATAAGGACTATGAACTAACAATGGATGTCTGGGAGGTCTAGTATAAGGAATAAGAACTAACAATGGATGTCTGGGAGGTCTAGTATAAGGAATAAGAACTAACAATGGATGTCTGGGAGGTCTAGTATAAGGAATAAGAACTAACAATGGATGTCTGGGAGGTCTAGTATAAGGAATAAGAACTAACAATGGATGTCTGGGAGGTCTAGTATAAGGAATAAGAACTAACAATGGATGTCTGGGAGGTCTAGTATAAGGAATAAGAACTAACAATGGATGTCTGGGAGGTCTAGTATAAGGAATAAGAACTAACAATGGATGTCTGGGAGGTCTAGTATAAGGAATAAGAACTAACAATGGATGTCTGGGAGGTCTAGTATAAGGAATAAGAACTAACAATGGATGTCTGGGAGGTCTAGTATAAGGACTATGAACTAACAATGGATGTCTGGGAGGTCTAGTATAAGGAATAAGAACTAACAATGGATGTCTGGGAGGTCTAGTATAAGGAATAAGAACTAACAATGGATGTCTGGGAGGTCTAGTATAAGGAATAAGAACTAACAATGGATGTCTGGGAGGTCTAGTATAAGGAATAAGAACTAACAATGGATGTCTGGGAGGTCTAGTATAAGGAATAAGAACTAACAATGGATGTCTGGGAGGTCTAGTATAAGGAATAAGAACTAACAATGGATGTCTGGGAGGTCTAGTATAAGGAATAAGAACTAACAATGGATGTCTGGGAGGTCTAGTATAAGGAATAAGAACTAACAATGGATGTCTGGGAGGTCTAGGAGGTCTAGTATAAGGAATAAGAACTAACAATGGATGTCTGGGAGGTCTGTTTTTCTACTGATCAATCTCCTCCCTCTTACCTCATCTGACTTGTGGGGGTAAAGAGGGAAGGACATGGGGGACATGGAGGACATGGGGGGTTCCCCTGATCCCTCTGTCTCCCACGGGGAGGTCCTGAACAGCTCAGCTGGGGGCTCCCATCCGTTCCTGAACTTAGGGAAGTAAGTAGAGGCACACTGGTCCCGTGGCCAGTCCGCTCTGCAAGGAAGAGGTGGCGAAATACCAGGCATTTATGTTTGGTATTGAACTAACCCTGTATATAGTATGGTATTGAACTGACCCTGTATATAGTATGGTATTGAACTGACCCTGTATATAGTATGGTATTGAACTGACCCTGTATATAGTATGGTATTGAACTGACCCTGTATATAGTATGGTATTGAACTGACCCTGTATATAGTATGGTATTGAACCGACCCTGTATATAGTATGGTATTGAACTGACCCTGTATATAGTATGGTATTGAACCGACCCTGTATATAGTATGGTATTGAACTGACCCTGTATATAGTATGGTATTGAACCGACCCTGTATATAGTATGGTATTGAACTGACCCTGTATATAGTATGGTATTGAACTGACCCTGTATATAGTATGGTATTGAACTGACCCTGTATATAGTATGGTATTGAACTGACCCTGTATATAGTATGGTATTGAACTGACCCTGTATATAGTATGGTATTGAACTGACCCTGTATATAGTATGGTATTGAACTGACCCTGTATATAGTATGGTATTGAACTGACCCTGTATATAGTATGGTATTGAACTGACCCTGTATATAGTATGGTATTGAACTGACCCTGTATATAGTATGGTATTGAACTGACCCTGTATATAGTATGGTATTGAACTGACCCTGTATATAGTATGGTATTGAACTGACCCTGTATATAGTATGGTATTGAACTGACCCTGTATATAGTATGGTATTGAACTGACCCTGTATATAGTATGGTATTGAACTGACCCTGTATATAGTATGGTATTGAACTGACCCTGTATATAGTATGGTATTGAACTGACCCTGTATATAGTATGGTATTGAACTGACCCTGTATATAGTATGGTATTGAACTGACCCTGTATATAGTATGGTATTGAACTGATCCTGTATATAGTATGGTATTAGAACTGACCCTGTATATAGTATGGTATTGAACTGACCCTGTATATAGTATGGTATTGAACTGACCCTGTATATAGTATGGTATTGAACTGACCCTGTATATAGTATGGTATTGAACTGACCCTGTATATAGCTTCTTACCTACTTATTGTGTTCTTCATATTTATTCTCATTTCTTGTTAAATCCTCACACACACACACACACACACACACACACACACACACACACACACACACACACACACACACACACACACACACACACACACACACACACACACACACCACACACACCACACACACCACACACTCCCCACACACCCCACACACTCCCTCCAGTACCTAGGTCTTGTCCACCCATCTCCCAGCAGTTCAAAGACGGTCATCTCTTTGGGCGAAAGATGACCTCTCAGGAAGTCTACTGCATCTCTGGATAAGTGAGGGGAGATCACGGAGCGGGGCAGCTCTGGACTACCACAGGACTGGAGCACCTAGAAGTCAAAGGTTAGAGGTCACACATCTACCTGTACAGGCTATAGACAGGTAGACAGGTGAAGGGAGACCAGAAGCGGGACAGCTCTGGACTACCACAGGACTGGAGCACCTTCAACAGGTAACATACATATTTAACCAGCCTTAACCCTTAACCCTAAGGAAGCAATTTTGCAACAATTTCACTATCAGGAGGCAAGACAGAGCTACCACAAATATATTTTTTTTAGACCAATCCAATCCTATCATCTATCATAGGGAACTATCCAGGGTAGTATCTAGGGTAGTATCCAGGACAGTATCCAGGCCAGTATCCAGGGTAGTATCCAGGGCAGTATCCAGGCCACTATCCAGGGTAGTATCCAGGGTAGTATCCAGGCCAGTATCCAGGCCAGTATCCAGGGTAGTATCCAGGACAGTCTCCAGGGGAGTATCTATGACATTATACAGGACAGTATACAGGGCAGTATCTAGGGAAGTATCCAGGACAGTATCCAGGGCAGTATCCAGGGCAGTATCCAGGACAGTATCCAGGGCAGTATCCAGGACAGTATCCAGGGTAGTATCCAGGGCAATATCCAGGGCAGTATCTAGGACATTATCCAGGCCAGTACCCAGGGCAGTATCTAGGGCAGTATCCAGGACAGTATCCAGGGCAGTATCCAGGGCAGTATCCAGGCCAGTACCCAGGCCAGTATCCAGGACAGTATCCAGGGCAGTATCCAGGACAGTATCCAGGGCAGTATCCAGGACAGTATCCAGGGCAGTATCCAGGGCAGTATCCAGGGCAGTATCCAGGGCAGTATCTAGGACAGTATCCAGGATAGTATCCAGGGAAGTATCCAGGACAGTATCCAGGGCAGTATCCAGGGCAGTATCTAGGACATTATCCAGGACAGTATCCAGGATAGTATCCAGGGAAGTATCCAGGACAGTATCCAGGATAGTATCCAGGACAGTATCCAGGGCAGTATCCAGGTCATTATCTAGGACAGTATCCAGGGTAGTATCCAGGGTAGTATCCAGGGCAGTATCTAGGACAGTATCCAGGGTAGTATCCAGGGCAGTATCCAGGGCAGTATCTACGACAGTATCCAGGGCAGTATCTAGGACAGTATCCAGGGTAGTATCCAGGGCAGTATCCAGGGCAGTATCTGGTACAGCACCTAGGACAATATCCAGGACCGTATCCAGGACAGTATACAGGACAATATCTAGGACTATGGTGAGTGAAACCACACTGCTCTGGCCTGGTTAGTGCCATGGAAGGATTGTGACGGTGTGTGTGTTGCTCTGGTCTGGTTAGTGCCGTGGAAGGATTGTGACTGTGTGTGTGTGTGTGTTGCTCTGGTCTGGTTAATACCATGGAAGGATTGTGTGTGTGTGTGTGTGTGTGTGTGTGTGTGTGTGTGTGTGTGTGTGTGTGTGTGTGTGTGTGTGTGTGTGTGTGTGTGTGTGTGTGTGTGTGTGTGTGTGTGTGTGTGTGTGTGTGTCAGTCAGGTTCTTACCAGGTCCAGAGGGCCGAAGAGGAAGTGCACCAGTTCAGCAGCGCTGGGGTTCTGGATGTGCTTCTTCAGTTTGGCCTGCAGGGGTCAGAGTGATACACATGCTGTAAGATACAATTCACCACACCCCCTAGGCAAACATTGTGGAACATTAGAGCTGTCATAAATAGAGCTGATGGGATTACTTATTTTATGTGACAGAGAAACATTTGTTCTACATAATATATTTCTATCTAAACATTCCACAACGTTGTGTCCTTCTAAACGGGACCCTGGTGTAGTACTGAGGTGTCCCTGGTGTAGTACTGAGGTGTCCCTGGTGTAGTACTGAGGTGCCCCTGGTGTAGTACTGAGGTGTCCCTGGTGTAGTACTGAGGTGCCCCTGGTGTAGTACTGAGGTGTCCCTGGTGTAGTACTGAGGTGCCCCTGGTGTAGTACTGAGGTGTCCCTGGTGTAGTACTGAGGTGTCCCTGGTGTAGTACTGAGGTGCCCCTGGTGTAGTACTGAGGTGTCCCTGGTGTAGTACTGAGGTAACCCTGGTGTAGTACTGAGGTGTCCCTGGTGTAGTACTGAGGTGTCCCTGGTGTAGTACTGAGGTGCCCCTGGTGTAGTACTGAGGTGTCCCTGGTGTAGTACTGAGGTGTCCCTGGTGTAGTACTGAGGTGTCCCTGGTGTAGTACTGAGGTGTCCCTGGTGTAGTACTGAGGTAACCCTGGTGTAGTACTGAGGTAACCCTGGTGTAGTACTGAGGTAACCCTGGTGTAGTACTGAGGTGTCCCTGGTGTAGTACTGAGGTGCCCCTGGTGTAGTACTGAGGTGTCCCTGGTGTAGTACTGAGGTAACCCTGGTGTAGTACTGAGGTAACCCTGGTGTAGTACTGAGGTAACCCTGGTGTAGTACTGAGGTAACCCTGGTGTAGTACTGAGGTAACCCTGGTGTAGTACTGAGGTAACCCTGGTGTAGTACTGAGGTAATCCTGGTGTAGTACTGAGGTAACCCTGGTGTAGTACTGAGGTAACCTTGGTGTAGTACTGAGGTGCCCCTGGTGTAGTACTGAGGTGCCCCTGGTGTAGTACTGAGGTGTCCCTGGTGTAGTACTGAGGTGTCCCTGGTGTAGTACTGAGGTGTCCCTGGTGTAGTACTGAGGTGTCCCTGGTGTAGTACTGAGGTAACCCTGGTGTAGTACTGAGGTAACCCTGGTGTAGTACTGACGTAACCCTGGTGTAGTACTGAGGTGTCCCTGGTGTAGTACTGAGGTGCCCCTGGTGTAGTACTGAGGTGTCCCTGGTGTAGTACTGAGGTAACCCTGGTGTAGTACTGAGGTAACCCTGGTGTAGTACTGAGGTAACCCTGGTGTAGTACTGAGGTAACCCTGGTGTAGTACTGAGGTAACCCTGGTGTAGTACTGAGGTAATCCTGGTGTAGTACTGAGGTAACCCTGGTGTAGTACTGAGGTAACCTTGGTGTAGTACTGAGGTGCACCTGGTGTAGTACTGAGGTAACCCTGGTGCCCCTGGTGTAGTATTGAGGTAACCCTGGTGCCCCTGGTGTAGTATTGAGGTAACCCTGGTGCCCCTGGTGTAGTATTGAGGTAACCCTGGTGTAGTACCTAGGTGCACCTGGTGTAGTACTGAGGTGTAGTGCATAGGTGTAACTCAACTCACCAGTAGGTTGAAAGCCAGCTTAAGTTTCTGTAGGCTATCAATGAACTCTGCCTCAGAGGGGGGCTTAGCTCTCAGGGTCAGCATTCCCTCTGTTAACAAGCACACCGACAGAGAGAGAGAGCGAGAGAGAGAGAGGGAGAGAGAGAGAGAGAGAGGGCGAGAGAGGGAGAAACATACCATACCATGACCACACACAGCCAACACAGGTACTACTGGGCCCCTGTTCACAAACAATTTCAGAATAGGAGTGCTGATCTAGGATCAGGTCTACCCTTTTATTCATTCTGATTTAAAAGGCAGAACTGAACCTAGATCAACACTCCTACTGGAGAAGGTCATTAGTGGAGAAGGTAAATGGTGAAGAAGGTAAGAGTGGACAAGGTGAATAGTGGATAAGGTACATAGTGGATAAGGTACATAGTGGATAAGGTACATAGTGGATAAGGTACATAGTGGATAAGGTAAATAGTGGAGAAGGTCATTAGTGGACAAGGTAAATAGTGGATAAGGTACATAGTGGATAAGGTAAATAGTGGATAAGGTACATAGTGGATAAGGTATATAGTAGATAAGGTAAATAGTAGATAAGGTACATAGTGGATAAGGTACATAGTGGATAAGGTAAATAGTGGATAAGGTAAATAGTGGATAAGGTAAATAGTGGATAAGGTACATAGTGGAGAAGGTACATAGTGGAGAAGGTACATAGTGGAGAAGGTAAATGTCTGTCCCAAAAGAATAGTAATTCCATGACCACACTGTCTGTTACAGGGTTAGTTAAAGGGTTACAGGGAAAGTATTCAGACCCCTTGACTTTTTCCACATTTTGTTACATTACAGCCTTATTCTAAAATGGATTACATAGTTGTTTTCCCTCATCAATCTACACACAATATAATGACACAATACCCCATAATGACAAAGCAACAACAGGTTAAGACATTTTTGCTAATGTATTAAAATAAAAAACAGAAATACCTTATTTACATAAGTATTCAGAACTTTTGCTATGAGACAGGAAATTGAGCTCATGTGCATCCTGTTTCCATTGATCATCCTTGAGATGTTTCTACAACTTGATTGGAGTCCACCTGTGGTAAATTCAATTGATTGGACATGATTTGGAAATGCACACACCTGTCTATATAAGGTCCCACAGTTGACAGTGCATGACAGAGTAAAAACCAAGCCATGAGGTTGAAGGAATTGTCCCTAGAGCTACGAGACAGGATTGTGTCGAGGCACAGATGTGGGGAAGGGTACCAAAACATTTCAGCAGCATTTAAGGTCTCCAAGAACACAGTGGCCTCCATCATTCTTAAATGGAAGAAGTTTGGAACCACCAAGACTCTTCCTAGAGCTAGCCACCGGCCAAACTGAGCAATGAGGGGAGAAGGGCCTTGGTCAGGAAGGTGACCAAGAAACCAATGATCACTCAGACAGAATTCTAGAGTTCCTCTGTGGAGATGGGAGAACCTTCCAGAAGGACAACCATATCTGCAGCTCTCCACCAACCAGGCCTTTATGGTAGAGTGGCAAGACGGAAGCCACTCCTCAGTAAAAGGCACGACAGCCCGCTTGGAGTTTGCCAAAAGGCACCTAAAGACTCTAAGTCTGATGAAACCAAGATTGATCTCTTGACCTGAATGCCAAACGTCCCACCTGGAGGAAACCTGGCACCATCCCTACAGTGAAGCATGGTGGTGGCAGCATCATGCTGTGGGGATGTTTTTCATCGGCAGGGACTGGGAGTCCAGTCAGGATTGAGGGAAAGATGAACGGAGAAAAGTATAGAGAGATCCTTGATGAAAACCTGCTCCAGAGTGCTCAGGACCCCAGACTGGGGCGAAGCTTCACCTCCAACAGGACAACGACCCTACGCACACAGCCAAGACAACGCAGGAGTGGTTTCGGGACAAGTCTCTGAATGTCCTTGGGTGGCCCAGCCAGAGCCCGGACTTGAACCTGATCGAACATCTCTGGAGAGACCTGAAAATAGCTGTGCAGCAACGCTCCCCATCCAACCTGACAGAGATGTTGAGAGGATCTGCAGAGAAGAATAGGAAAAAAGCCCCAAATACAGGTGTGCCAAGCTTGTAGCGTCAAACCCAAGAAGACTCAAGGCTGTAATCACTGCCAAAGTACTGAGTAAAGGGTCTGAATACTTATGTAAATGTGATATTTCCGGGGGGTTTTTTGCGTTTTTATAAATGAGCAAAAATGTCTAGAAACCTGTTTTTGTTTTGTCATTATGGGGTATTGTATTTAGATTGAACAAAACAATTATTTAATCAATTTTAGAATAAGGCTGTAACGTAACAAAATGTGGAAAAAGTCAAGCCGTCTGAATACTTTCCAAATACTTTCTACTTCATCAAGTGGTGCTGATGTGTCTTCACAACATTCATCATCACCTAAAGATTAGCCTGGTCCCAGATCTGTTTGTGTTGTTTTGACAACTCCTATGGGCATTGTAATGCCATAGAGCAGGATTATTCTAAACTTACTCTGGAGGTCCGGACTACTGCTGGTTTTCTGTTCTACCTGATAATGAATTGCACCCACCTGGTGTCCTAGGTCTAAATCAGTCCCTGAACAATGAACAATAGCAATTAGCTTCGAGGGCCAGAGTTGAGTTTGAGGACAATACAACACAGACAGATCTTGGACCAGGCTACGGTGTTCACCATGGGACCAGGCTACGGTGTTCACCATGGGACCAGGCTACGGTGTTCACCATGTCTTGGAACAGGATATACAGGTGATACGAGACGACAGCTTAACATATCATAGAAGTATTGTCAGGGAGGGAGTTATCTTTCTGGGAGTTATCTTTCCAAGGCATAAGACAAAATAGAGAGTAGACTGTATGAATATTAAAAGGCGCCATAAGAAGCTCATGAAAGAGAAGAGAGAACAGAAAGTGTGGAGTTGTTTCATTCCACAGCATAAGAGAAGAGAGAACAGACAGTGTGGAGTTGTTTCATTCCACAGCATAAGAGAAGAAAGAACAGACAGTGTGGAGTTGTTTCATTCCACAGCATAAGAGAAGAGAGAACAGAAAGTGTGGAGTTGTTTCATTCCACAGCATAAGAGACGAGAGAACAGAACGTGTGGAGTTGTTTCATTCCACAGCATAAGAGAAGAGAGAACAGAGAGTGTGGAGTTGTTTCATTCCACAGCATAAGAGACGAGAGAACAGAAAGTGTGGAGTTGTTTCATTCCACAGCATAAGAGACGAGAGAACAGAAAGTGTGGAGTTGAATATTGTCAGGGAGGAAGTTGGAGTTGTCTTTCCAACGTACACTACATGACCAAAAGTATGCGGACACCTGCTCGTCTAACATCTCATTACAAAATCATGGACATTAATATGGAGTTGGTCCCCCTCTTGCTGCTATAACAGCCTCCACTCTTCTGGGAAGGTTTTCCACTAGATGTTGGAGCATTAATGCAGGGACTTTCTTCCATTCAGCCACAAGAGCATTAGTGAGGAGTGCACTGACGTTGGGCGATTAGGCCTGGCTCACAGTCGGCGTTCCAATTCATCCCAAAGGTGTTTGATAGGGTTGAGGTCAGGGCTCTGTGCAGGCCAGTCAAGTTCTTCCACACCGATCTCGACAAACCATTTCTGTATGGACCTCACTTTGTGCAATGGGGCATTCTCATGCTGAAACAGGAAAGGGCCTTCCCCAAACTATTGCCTTAAAGTTGGAAGCACAGAATCATCTAGAATGTCATTATATGCCGTAGCATTAAGATTCCCCTTCACTGGAACTAAGGGGCTTGAACTATGAAAAACAACCCCAGACCATTATTCTTCCTCCACTAAACTTTACAGTTGGCAATATGCATTCGGGCAGGTAGAGTTCTCCTG